>OZ024914.1:45926425-45962148 GCA_964017125.1 Flabesymbios commensalis
CATATTTAAAGAACGTCTTGTTCCATTCACTTGGATAATTGACACCATACAACACCAGCATTGCCGTTATCCACAGACACTGCTAATAAGCCCAGTGATTCAAAAAGTGATTCGAAAGTTTATCATGAGCAACGTCTTAAAATACTAAACATTAGGAGAAGTCAGTGATTGTTCCTAGCTGTTTGCTGCTGGTGGGAAGGACTTCTAGAATGTAACTGACTTCTCACTGGTGTTCGCAATTATGTACCCGTAGTATCATATATTTTCTATATGCTAGCAAGTACATATACGTGTAACAGTACTATACTAACAATATAAATCTCTCATTAAATATACTTTGCTAGTATTAGCAAATTTCATCTTGTACTATTCTAGTATGAATATATTTAGTTTTAAAGTAACACAAAATTATCTGGAATATTACACAACATTTTAAATTATCAATTCTTCGGTTTTGTGCGTTGTGGATAATTATTTATTATCTATAATTATGTATTTATTATTTAGTACTCCAAGACACAGATAAGAATGAAGTAATATGACCATGACAAACCCGACGTAAACTCATTTGAGGTGATTGTTATGGATAGGTAAAAACAACTTAAAAAACAACTTCGGACCCTGCCTTCCCTTTGCAGGCATATTACCCATATTACCCAACATTTGACCATTGAGAACACGTCACCATATGTTATGAGCCTCAATGAGGTTCGTAATGCACATTCTAACCAAGGAATCTAGATTCCTTGTTCAACTGTCAGTGGGACAGATCTATATCTGATACCATTGACACCCCTTTTAATAACTGAAATATTGTTAATAATCTAAGTATATCAGCCTGTGGTCACACACATTACTGACTGTGACGTAAGACAGATATGTATGCCACCTGGTGGTGAATAATGTCTTTAAAACACGTTCGACCAGTGCTCTAGCTGTGTTAAGTTCTTTTGAAATATCGTTTTTATCGATCTAAGGGTGGGTTTGAAACAATAAAAATTTCACTTGTGTTACGTCCTAAATGTATTCAATGACGAAGTGTGAGAACAGTGTTAATAAAGCTGTTTATAACTATACAAATCAGGATTTTGTTGTCACATAGGGTCGTCAAAATATAACTAGTGAGAGTACCCCGCTCGGACCTTTGACCTCATAAATACTTAATGCAACAAGATATTTTTTTTTTACTTGATATGATGGAACCAGATGACAGATATACAAAATGAAGACAACAAACATTAGCATTCTCATAATCATACACATGCAGAGCAAACGAAAGAGTTACAGTGTACGAATTTTTTTATTTTTTTATTGGAAATTATGACTTTGAGCGATCTAAGGGTGGGTTCATGTTTTTTTGAAAAATATCATTACTTTATCTATGTTTCATCCGGAATGTATTCGATGACAATGTGTGACAAGAGTGGTATTAAAGCTGTTAATAACTTATAAAAATAAAGATTCTGCTATTACACGGGGTCGACAAAATGTAACTAGTACTAGTACCCCATCCGGACCTTTGACCTCATATGTCCTTCATGCAACAAGATAAGGTTTTTTCTAACTTGATATGGTAGAATCAGATGACAGATATACAAAATGAAAACAACAGACATTAGCATGCTCATAATCATACCCATGCTGAGCAAACGAAAGAGTTATATTCTACGAATTTTGTGATTTTTTTTAATATTGACTTTCAGTGCTCTAAGGGTGGGCACACGCTTTCTGAAAAGTATCATAACTTCACCTATGTTTCGCCCGAAATGTATTTATTGCCAAAATGTGGCAAGAGTGGTATTAAAGTTGTTTATAACTATAAAAATAAAAAAATCATTATTACAATGGGTCGAAAAAATGTAACTAGTGAAAGTACCCCATCTGGACCTTTGACCTCATAAGTCCTTCATGCAACAACTTATGGGTTGTCAAATGGGACATAGTGGTACTAGATAAGTGATGGACCAAAATGAGGTTAGCATACCTTTACATGCTCATAACCATACAAATTTACAGGAAACGGAAAAGTGACATCTGAAGACAAAACTAACTTTAATTTGGAATATTGACTTTCAGCGCGTAAAGGGTGGGTTTAATTTTTCTAAAATATTTCAAAACTTTTGTAATATGTCATTATGTATGTATTAAAAGCCAAATAGGATTTACAATGATTTGAAGATTGTTTAAAACCTTTGCGTTTTGAGTTTAGAATTGCCTGGTGTTTTAAAAAATGCAGTATTTAGGCTCGAGGGCACCCTTGAACATCCCTCATTTCAGGGACTTTGCTGCCACAGTAAAGTTCTACACCCACCCCAATGATGTACTAGGGATATTTTCCTGTCATAATAACAACTCAAACCTTTGCCACTTTTTGGGTCGTTACAGGACTTGGCTCCCAGGCTAACTTATGACGATTGAATAACCTTGAATATATATAAAGTGTCGTGAAATATCACTGTTGACGTTGAACCAAACAAAAAAAATAAATGATTCTTAATAAGAAAAAGCATCACACTGTACTTCTAGTTTTAGCTTTTTGCCACTGGAAAGATAAATCTAAAAATACAAGTCGTACTGGATTTAAATCGTTTAATTATTCCCATCTCAAAATATCCTGACATATCCATAGCTTTGTGATTGGATGATTCAAATGTATCCATCATCAACTGCTTAATAAGGTGAATTTTTTTGCTATGCATTATTGCAACTGTGTATAACCCAATTCAGATAATATCATCAAAACTGACATCAAATATGATTTTCTGTCATGTGAACATATATCGGTTCAGGATATTTTTTAGCAGAAACATACTAGTCAATATATACGTAATTATCATTCACAGATTAACTTAATCTTAGCATACAAATTATGTCTGAAAATAAATCTGGATCTGATGATTTCTGTGAGAAATAATGACATACCTGTAATTATATTGAGGTGGTGATAAACATTATATAACATTCATCATCTACTTGTCATCAACTGGAAATCAGGAATAACAACTAGTCGTGACCGGCCATCTCCGTTACCCTGGAAACGATGCTGTTTGTGATGACGTGGACTGACTGGTCCGGATTAAAGACACCGGGTCACGATGCTTGCCTAACAAACATCAGGCGTTGATCCAATGTCGGCTTAATTCTGGTCCACCGTCTACGACAGTGGGCCAGCATTAAACCAACATTGGATCAGCTGTTTGTTTTTTGTCAGGCTGTTTTTAAATCTAAATAAACCTTCCCATCTATGCAATTAGGTAATGCATAGGCCTATAGGAGAAGTAATATACTTCAGCAACCAATATCAAAAGCATATGAATAAAGCGACTGTTGTGCCATATTTCTGCGCAAATACATTTCTTTAATACAGTTTACCTCAAATAAATAATTAAAACAGAGTTTCATAAAATCCATATTAAACAATGTGAAATTGAGCGTTATCAGCTCTGCAGAAATAGACATCACAATGACAAATATACTCATTATCTTCGCCATAGCTAGAGATCTGAGAATTGTTCTGTATACCGTAGTGACCTATTATGTAAACCGCCTTGTTTCAGTCATGGTTGTCAAAACGTCTTAAATGTACACGAACAGTTATTTAAAGAGACACAATCTGGCCAAAATCATTCGAAAGCCAATTTTGTTTTCGCCTCTTGATTTGCCATGCAAAGCCAAAATGCAGTATCTGCTTACTTTACATGTAAGCAGATATTGCTTTTTGGTTTTGCAGAGCTGATTACTGCACCATGCATTCTCGAGCCAAATAAACCACTCCATTAGTAGCATCTGTAGAAAGCGACTATCGTATAATATTTCTCGGTAATTAACAAAGTTTACCCTAAATAAACAATTAAAATATAGATTTTCCTAGTATCATGAATTCATATTAAATAATGTGAGATTAATTAGCATTATCAGCTCTATCACAATGACAAATTCACTCATTATTTTCACAATAGCTAGAAATCTAAGACTTGATCTGTATAGTAACTTCTATGTATACCTATGTATATCATGGTTGACACATTAACGTCCTAAATGTAAATGGACTGTTATTTATATTTAATTTTTATTATCAGCTCTTAACATGATATCAACTCCACGACCATGTGATTCCACAAAGGATTGAACATCAATATACCTGTAGTATATTTTATTGTTAAAATAGGTGAGGCTTGCATATTTTTAACCCTTGTCCTGCTGAATTGCTTCAATTGTATTTTTCGTCATTTGAAGCTTTTCCAGCTTTAAAAGACGAAAAATATTACTATTTATGAAAAAAAGACATGTCTAAAATTAAATTATTTGATCAACAAAGCATCTATTAAAAACTATTTTATCAAAATTAGGTGATATTTTTATTGATCTAAAACATCCTTAACCCCGTATATATCTGGGCATAGCAGGACAAGGGTTAACAGTTAAACTGTTAACGCCTATTTTCACTTTTAACCCTTACAACGCTGAAATATTTGTGTATAAACCATGGAGAAGTTTTGCTTAATTTAAAATCATCGGAACTGTCTCAGTTAGTTTTCATTTGAATTCCTATGTTATGGGTCTGCGACCATTTTAAACATTGTAATTCTTCCAGTGCGGGGATCGTCTTTATACGTCAGAATCTGACGTCTACGTATAAAGACGGTTCCCACGCTTAAAGGTTAATACTTTTTTTAGCAGATTAAATCACTGTTATCATGAGCGGGACAAGGGGGCACCACAAAGCGCCGCGCCATACACATCATCATCTACACTCGGTAATCCGGTAAGTAATCTCGGTAAGTTATCATCATATACATTTGCATGTGTGAAAACAGTTTCAGCGGAACCAATTATTTCCATTGTGAGAGCTATGAAATTTGTGATGCGATACCTAGATATTTTCAGAGGGTAGCCCACGTGATTGTTTTTAATTTCAAAATAACCGACTGAAGATATTGTTGTATCGCATACTAAATTGTATATCTCTCAACTGAAAATCGTCCGGTAAACAATTACTCAGATTACCAGCACATGCCCCTTCCACAGTGGATCACGGGTTTAAAGGAGTACGCCATTGTGTACGATCAGCGGGTCACATCTATACCCAGAAAGCACCACGTTGATTGCAGAGATAGAGGCAACTGGGGTACACCTATAACCAGAACTGTACATAGAGTGGTGCCATAGAATGGATGCCAACTGGTGGCTTTGACTCGCTCTCACGAAGCTTCTGTATAAATACATTCGTATTGAAGATCATCACAGTAAAGGCCAACCGGCTCAGTGTATTTGTCTGACAGGGGATGAAATAAAATTTCGCACTTTGATAACTATTGACAACAGTACTACATTGACACATCACCATACTACTTGTTGGTAGGCGTTTTTACTGTATGATGTTTTAATTATGAAAGCTTGCAATACTTATTATTTTACCCATTAACCTGCTGAATTGACCCTTCAAGCCCTCACGATGCATTAAGGCATCATTATACGTGCCTGAAATCATGCTTAATTTTCCTACAACTAGTGGATTTGAAAGGAAAATTTCCATGAAACTGGTTTACCAATACATGACAATTTTCATTAATTTTTAAATTTTTAAATTTCGGTCATTAAATCATCTTCATCCACTACAAGTCGAGAATTGCGACAGCAATTCGCGGCTTTTAGTGGTAAATTCAGGCTTGAAAGGGTTAAATAATTTACATTTTCACCCACTTGAAGTTGTGTCTCGCTACCGCGATCTACATGGGGTGAAAATTACTTATATTTGTTTAATTTGAGGCCAAAGATTTGCAAATATTGATGTTCAACCTCTCATTTCTTTCCCAATAACTGTGATTTTACATATCGGCTAATGGATCGCCTGCCTCCTATAATCATATGTTCAGATTCGTGACTTGAACATAATATTCGGTCAGATTGCGAGGTGCTGAGTTTCTAATTTAAAATAAACTTCTAAGTAGGAAATTTCCGTGCTTGGCGTATGACGCGCGCAGACCAAGGCAACAGCGTAGCCATAGCAACGCTGTGCTATTTTCGAAAATTTCCAGGTATCAGAAAATCATGACCTTATTTCTGACATCTTTCAAAATGTCCTGCATGTGGCGTCTGGAAAATATGCCAATTAACAGAATCATAAAAAATATTCCGTTGTGATAAATTTGAAAACGTATTATATTGCTGGGATCTGAATCGACCATGAGCTGCCTTATCTAAACCCAGCAAGACCCAACAATTTGATTGAATAGATTTTGTGTAGTGTTAATAATGTAGTCCGAATACAGACGCAAGACAACTAGGTCTAAGAGGCTCAGTCTAAGAGCAAGATCAGAACTGGACAGTCAGTCAGAGATGGCAAACCTCCATTGAAATTAATGATCTTAATCAGTATCCTAGTAATGGTCCTGGTAATGGTAAATATAGGCTGATTGACGGACATTTTAAATTTGATCTGGTTGAAAAATTTTAGGGTGCATCCTCTCCCAAAACCTCACATTTTGTTTTATGTTAATAATATAGTAATAATAGCCGATATACGGCCATTTTGAATTTAATCGAGTCAATTTTTTTCAAAATGCATCCTCTCCTGAAATGTTACATTTTGTTGTATAATAATCTAGCTATATAGCACGGCTCACCATTTTGAAGTCGATACAGTTGAAAATTTATAGCGTGCATCCTCCCCCGAAAATTCACTTCTTGTTTTATAGTAATGGTCTAGCCATCTAGCACGGTTTACTAAATATCAGCCATGTGAATATGAAAAATGGCCGATAGGCGGCCATTTTGAAATTGATCGAGTCGACATTTTTTAGGAGGATCCTCTCCTGAAATTTCAAATCTCGTTTTATAGTAATGGTCTAGCCATCTAGCACGGTTTACCAAATATCGGCCATGTGAAAATGAATAATGGCCGATAGGCGCCCATTTTAAATTTGATCGACTCAAAATTTTTAAAGATGCATCCTCTCCTGAAATTTCACATTTTGTTCTATAGTAATGGTCTGGCCATCTAGCACGGTTTATCAAATATCGGCCATGTGAAAGTGAATAATGCCCGATAGGCGGCCATTTTAAATTTGTATGGTCTAGCCATCTAGCACGGTTTACCAAATATCGGCCATGTAAAAGTGATTACTTACCGATAGTCGGCCATTTTTCAGGATGCGTCCTCGTCTGAAATCTCATATTTTCTTTTATAGTAATGCTCTTTCCATATAGCACGGTTTACCAAATAATGGCCATGTAAAAGTGAATAATGTCCGATTAGCGGCCATTTTGAATTCGATCAAGTCAATTTTTTTCAAGATGCATCCACTCCGGAAACGTCACATTTTGTTTTATAGTAAGGGTTTGGCTATCTAGCACAGTTTACCTGATATCAGGCCTGTCGAGGTAAATAATGGCCGATAGGCGGCCATTATGAATTTGATCGAGTCGATTTTTTTTAAGATGCATGCTCTCCTGAAACCTTACAAATTGTTTTATAGTAGTGGTGTAGCTATCTTAAGCGGTTTTCATGATATTCCGCAAAATATTTCAGTCGGATTTGTTGATGTTATAAGCTAGGTCAAAGTGCTGGGTCAACTTCAAGGTCAAGGTAAAAAACCTGAGACCCTAGAGATCATGTATGTGCAATATTACTGTAATCGGCTCAGTAGTTTTCGAGATCTGCTCCGGAAACAAAGTGTGTTAGTCCAGCAAATTTGTGACAAAAAGGCTCAGTTAGTGATAAAAGCACCAAAATTTGCATATTGATAGTTCATTATATACCAAAACATATTAGCTATGGACCCAATCTCAATTTCCCTTTTTTTCAGAATTGGCGGCCATTTTCCAATATGGCCGCCAAATTTGTCAATTTCGCCAGTAGTTCTGGTCTTGTGGTATTAATATCGGAATACAAACCCAACAAATCATTCACATGAGCCCATAATATCAAAGGAGTGATGTCATTTATTAATTGTAACTGAAAATATATCACTAGATTATGTTTAGTTGGTGAAAAATTGAGAAAATGCCTTCAATGCAATATCTACCGGTTAGCTTTAAAAGTAAAAAAGTCACACAAATTTATAACTACAGTAAAACATTTAGTTCAAAAAGAAATATTTTTATTATTTCAATCTAGGTACACAAAACATGCCTATGATATTCTGTCTAAAAAGTTTATTGAAGACTAAGCTCCAATAACAACTATCCCCGTCTTACTTGGAGCTTCACACATAATTGCGACCACAATCACCCCCACATTTACAGAGAGCTGTACACAACATGATCGCACGTACACACTTGCACTGTCTTCTGCAACCTTTCTCCGGATTACAACCACACTTCAGGAGCTCCTAGCATATCTTAGATGCTAATGGCAGAATAGTTCAGCATGGTTCCCAAGTCTGCAATGGTCCCTTAACCCAAGCCCAGTCATCCGGGCATGGCTGAGGAGGAGACGCCACCAGAGTTTTCCCTCACTGATATCCTGCTTGGTATGCTGACCGCTTCACATGTTGGATTAATCAAGCAGAGGTGGGTGGAATGGACTCGAGGCGTCTGCCTTTTCTTGTAAATACATCCTTCCTGCATCATTAACAGTTGAACACTCGATTGCCTTGTCATATATTAGTACGATGAAGCGTCCTATTTATGGCATTACATCTTCCACCACTTTCTGGCTTGGGGACAAACTTAGAGCATGTAGTGCCGGTGTAACTTCTTCGTAGACTTCCCATACTGCCCATGCAGTTTTCTTGCCTCTATTTACGAAAGCAGAGGTTTGGTCACACCCAGTGATGGAGCGGGATGCCAGCAGTGACTTTGATTGCAGAGGGACCAGGGACTGGCACATGATATGCACAGGTTTGTAACGCAAGTTATGTCCTGTTCCGAATGCTATATGAGTTTTTCGGCCTTGATCGCATTACACAGTGCAACAGCTATAACGAAAACATCTGAGTCAAATGTATCATCAGCTTTCTGTGATCATGTTAATAGCGTCAAGTGCATGCAGTAGGAACCGAGTGTCTGCTTCTTCATGGTTACATGGTGAGAGAGCACTGATGTCTTGAAGGTGTGGGGAAGTAAGTACTGTTTTAACAAGTGTGGACACAATCTTTGACCTTTTGAACACACAGCAGTAATTGATATTTGTGATAAATAATGAACAAGTTCAGATTCATTTTCGTCAAGTCTCTGAAATTCTTGCCACTTGTTTGGGATCTTGTTATCTGGCTGCACTCGTCTGCGTGTTTCTGTTCCACGTTTCTCACGTACTTGTGCAGTAAATTTCAAGCTTTCTGAAACATAAACATCCCACACAATATCCACCCTGCGCACAATATCTAGCCGGTACTTTACAAAAGGAATGACAATGACAGCTTCATCTTACAGTAACATATCAACATCTTATCTGTCATCTTGTGAAGGAGACACTTTCTCTAAGCATTGTAATATATCTTATTTTGTTCCTGTACGTATGTCACCATAGGTCGAGAGTGATGGAGGGAAATATTGGTGTTCGTGACTGAAGAAAGTGTCCAAATTACCGTCACGAACTTGACAAGACACATACAGTTGAGAGAACAGTGGCACATTCTGCTTCAGTGAAGCAACATGGCGTTTCTCTTTTGACTTTAATTTCGGAGGATGACTGCTGAACAGTGGGAGCTTGTTTTGCTTAATTGGTTCAAATAGTGATTTTGATCTTGCTTCTAGTCTTTTTGTAACAAATTAGCGATATTGGTTTTGTCCCACACTTTCTAATGTTTAAACTGTTTTAACAACAGAAGGGAACATTATGTCCTGAATATCAGGGACAAGTAGATCGTTAGTTGATTCCTGAAAAGGGTTCCCCATTTCTGTTATTGTAGTGGACAGTGATTTTACTTGTTTTTTGAATGCCTTTTGCACTCCTTTCCTTTGTTCATGATGACAGCAGTCTGGTTTCTTACTTTGGTCACATTTTGTTACTTCTGATGAACACTCAAATTCGTTTACAAGTCTAGCTACTTATGGGCCAGACACCAGCCATGTGAGTAGTTGTGAGGAATTTTCTGTAAGTCCCATTGCTCCACCATCACCCTTAACATGCTTGTTGTTTTGGTCGTGAGCATGATCTAGTGATATTACAGAGAAGGCATGTTGAGATTTTTAAACTGCAAAATTGCCCTTCTTGAACTCAGGATAGCACTCTTCGAGCAACATCATGTCGCATATATGCACAAGCAACCAGTGAGCATAATTAGGGTGATCAAGTGCGAACCTCAAAGGAGCAGTGTCTGGATGTACAAGTGAAAGTCTTCTTCTCTTAATGATCTGACAAACACAAGAGCTGATAACTGAATCTCGAGTGTCAGACCCCAGAATTTAGTTTGTGGATTTTCGTCTTCTTTCGGTTTTCTCCACTCGGCAAAATTATCAGCATGATTATTATGTTCTCCAACATATACTATGAATAAGCATTTTGCAACAGAGTGTACAGTGCTGCAGCTGTGACCTGGTGTGCATGTCTTGTTCTGGATACATGCGACGCCTTTAAAAAAGAATCATCCTTTCCAGGAGTTGTTATTGTCAGCTTGAACAAGAGCTGCTGTCCATCCACTGCTGTCCAACCATTTTCCAAGTGCTTTCCAGGCAGTCATTTCTATATGAGGCCTGCCGAGCATGATAACATTTAAATCCAATATAATCAACAGAGCGCCTACATAACAGCATAATACATGGAAAATTGTATTTCCTCTTGCCTGTGTTCCTTCCGCATTGCTGATACAGCTTGATCGCCATGACTGATTAGAGCACTATTGGTCTGTGGAACTTTGTCTTCATTCTTGGGCAGAACCAGTGGTGGAACATTTGTGTACCCTTCTGGAAGTGACGCTATCTTTTTTTTTGGTGATACGAGCTAAAATGTGATTCAATTATCCTTAACTCGCCGGGATTTGTGTGGCATGGATGCTGGAATAAAGATATTGCTGTTTCATGAAGAGCTCCAAGGGCTGTGTTTGATGATGGGTCATCATCGATATTATTATATGCAGCTGTTATAAAACCTACAAACTACACCTTCTGATTTGTGAAGTTCTGATATATCATTTCCTAGATCAGCTGATATGCTCAAAACTCTGTCATATGATACTTATCATATGACAGAGTTTTGAGAATTAACTAGAATTTATCAACCAAACTACGTTTGCGGGTTTCACCATGTAACAGTAGTCCCACATATATTGGAAGGGGTGTCTCTCTCATGGTGTTGTGATATGCTCCTGTTGCTTGCTTGCGATGACGAAAAGTGCGCAACAATCAAAACGGCTTGAATCTCAAATGAATTATTTGTCTGTGTTTGAATGTTTGATTCTACTAGTATCATTCCCACTAATGATCTCAGTTTGCAGGAGAAATAATTGCTGTAAAATATTTGTATTTATTTGAAAGTTGTTTGAATATGTATAAAAATAAGCCAAAAGGCAGTTACTGCCTTTATGCCAATCGATTCTAAAAATGGGCGCCATTTTGGATTGCACAATTTTTTATTAGAAATTTATTTGAATAGATTTATTCTAAGGTGAATTACGGTCAAACAAAGTGTATCTATTATGGCAGATAACACTGTTTTAATAATCATTAAAATATCATTATTTTTTTTATTTAATTGCTCGCCATCTTGAAAGTAGCCGCCATCTTGAATTCCACCATTTTGATAATCTGTTTACATGTATTTGTATGTGTCCCTGTGCAGCATATACTTTGTACATTTAATTTTAAATTATTTTTCAATGATCACAATAAAATTGAGTGATTTTTTAAATTTGGCCGCCATCTTGAAAATGACGGCCATCTTGGATTTGTTCAACTTGGGTCCATAGCTAATTTCAAAGAGTATCATCTCAGCTAACTTTCCAGAAATTTTGGTGCTTTTATCACTAACTGAGCCTTTCGTCTGATTTTCGCCACAAATCTGCTGGACTATGTGTCAAAACGTCTAAATAAGTCATAGTACTGAACCAAAAGTACGTCAACGATCATATACCCCAAAAGGCACAACTAGACCCACTAGAGGTGCTGTGTGTAAAATTTGAAGACAAACGGACAAGTAAATCCTGAGATATGCTCCGGAAACGAAATGTTCACGGACGGCCCAACAGACCAACGGCCCAACGGCTCAACGGCCCGAAGGCCCAACGCCGTAACATCATTTTGTCTTCTGTGAACTTTCGTATTAAATTCAGAATAAAAAATATTTTAACCTGTCCATTATCCACCTAGAAGTAACCCACATACCAAAAATTGTTATCCTAACTTATTTTCTTACAAAGTTATAGGCAAAAGAAGAGGTAAAAACCCGGACGGAGGCGGAATCTATAGCTCCCTCCGTCTCACCTACAGTGACGGCGAGAGCTAAAAATAGTAGAATACACTTCATGCGACATTTTATCTGTTCTGGGGCGAGAACAACATTTATATAAGTGGGATAGGGACGTGGACTCGATTGCTTATGAGTGACGGAGACCTCGTGTCCTTAAAGATCTGCTTTATGTGGCGGATTGAGGCATCCGGGGAGGTAAACCGCCACCAAATATTCCAGCGAACACAAAACATTTGTATAACATTTATACAATGTTGGGCCAACGTCGAAGACATTGGACCGGCGTTGTATAAATGTTATACAAATGTATTGTGTTTGCTGGGATGTTGGTGTCGTATACCAATTGACATCAGTGTCAAAGCAGGGGATTTGACTAAATTCCCGGCTTCAAATGGATGGGAAAAGGCAGAACATACATGTATTGGAAAAACACATGTTTACAGATTTTTTGTAATTGCAACCATATGCGTGCTGTTTCGTAAACCAAATATTCCAGTTGAATTTATGTGTATTAAATCTTATAATTGAAAACATATGCACTCGGTTTTATTTATCGAATATTGCAGCTGAAATATCCGTTATTTTGTTGTAATAGGAAAGTTGCAGCGATACTGGAGAGCCTTTGTGTCATAAGCTTGTATGTTTTAACATGTGTTTAAAAAAAGGTTTGGGGATGTCTGAAAAATTGTATTTTAAGTTTTTAGTTATATAAATAGTAGAGCACGCCAGAAGAACCACTTTCTAATTGTAGGCCTAACCACTTTTACTTGTCATTTTTTTGTTCAAAGGCAACGATACGTATGTTTTTTTCTGTACGTTTCAATCTTGAAATCGAAGTAATTGTCACTTCACGATCCACCATGCAGTAGCTGACTTTCCATAATAATGTTTTTTAATACTTTGATCATACTTTTCTGCTCAGCATAAAACAGAAAGCAACGTGAGCGAGCTTAACTCCCAGAGAACTGACATATTCAATTTAAATTTTCAGTCACTTGAAGTTGTGTCTCGATACCGCGAGCCACAACTTCAAGTGACTGAAAAAATGTGTGTGATTTACGAGAGTCCCAGCATATATCAGTATTTCAAGATTGAAAGCATATTTTAAATTTAACAACTGATTGTTTACGGTAGTCGACATCAGTTTTATAAGAATTAACGGAACACATTGTGATATTCGGACTACAATACACTGATGTTCAAAAAGCAAAAATGAACAGCATTAAAGGTTTGTGTCCATGTAGAATTATGCTCAGTGCTTCTTTGATTGTTGCACATCTTTTAAAGGTGACGTTTCCTATTTGCGAACATTTTAGTCTGTTGCGGTAATATGTATGGATCTGCTCCTCTATATTGCCGTATAAAGCCAACAGGTAGTAACTGCGCTTCTTTCAAGTAATCAGTTGGCTTTGCAGAATATTAGGCCTACAGTCCATACATACCGCCATTACTAGTATTACTGATGTTATTTGATAATTTGTTTCATTCATAGATAATAATTTCAACAAATATTCAGTATTTGAAATCAGAATAATTGAAATCTAAGGAAATCGGGGGGGGGGATGGATTAAAATTTTATATTGATTATTTTTTTTTCAATTCCACTGACCTATTTCAAATTGTAAATTGAAAGCTAATTACAATGATGCTAATTAGATATAGTGGTCAATAGCACGCGCAGTTCGTGATTGTGTGCGGTTATAATTATACATCTAATTAATTTAATTGATTATCTGATGATACCTGGCCAAGGTTTCCGATTATCATAATTATAAAATGAACATTACTAGTAAATTTGTAACCATGAACTTGCGTATCATGCTTTTCTTTCTGTTTCCAACACTTTGTTTTTTTAAATAATAATATTATCGGTTTACTGTATGCTATTTTGAAGTTTTTTTGGACTGAAGGTGTACACTCCTAATCCATAATAATTTAATGGTTTCCAAAACGTGAATTAAAAGACTATGTAAACAAAAGTTATAAAATTAGCATGTCCCGTATTGCACAAAGTTAATCGTGATGCTATAAGACAATATAATTATATATCATGCATAATGTGTTTTTTCCATATCACATCAATTGTTGGTGTCAGCAGATGCAAGACGTTGAATCAATGTCGGTTTAACGTTGGTCCCCTGTCCACGACTTTAGACCAACGTTAAACCAACATTGATTCAACATATTGTGTCTGCAAGGTGCCTCATGTTTCACAGTTGAATGTTATTATAACCAAACTAAATATACCAGCCATGTCAAATAATCTCCCTAGTCGTAGTGTATGGTACAGCACTAGTTTATTCGCTTTGTGTCTAGCACATGCAGTCTTTTTTTATTATTGGCTCGAGAAAATGTATTTTATACTTGTATTTTCTAAGATTGTGTCTTGTTGTTATTCAGTTGTGGACTATAATTAGGTTTGAGCCACAGCTCAGTGATTATATTCTACGTCAAATACCTTTTAAATGATATGCGGTAGCTAATAGCATGACGAAATAAAAAAAACGTATTTTATGGACATTGTATGTAGATTTAAAAACAGTTGCAAAGAAAACAAAGTAGTAAACAACATGAGGAATTTGACTCGTGTCACTGTGACATGCAGTGTGACTGACCTATTTAATCAGTAAATGATCGTTCGGACCTTCTTAGTGACCGTCACGATAAATACGGAAATAAATAGCTTAAGTCAGGTAAATCAGCTGGGTTAGATTTATTATTGAACGAATTTTACATACATGGACAAGAACTACTCACTGGCCGTTATGCGATTTATTTAATTGTGGTATTAAAACGGGTCACTTTCCAAATAAATGGAGCGAAGGTCTTATTGTACCGTTACATAAGAAGGGAGACGTGAACTCAGTCGATAACTACAGAGGTATTACCTTACTGAGCTCACTAGGAAAGTTGTTCACACGTGTTCTAAACAATAGATTGACCTGGTGGGCCGAGGCCTACGGTTTTTACATTGAAGCTCAAGCTGGATTCAGGCCAAATTATAGTACTATTGATAATCTTTATAATCTCAATGGAATAATATCACATTTGATAAACAAAGGCAAGAAACTTTATTGTGCATTTCTAGATTTCCCTAAAGCGTTTGATTATGTGGATCGCAATTTTTTATGGAGTAAATTACTGAAGTTAGGAATTAGAGGTGATATATTTAACATTATTCATAGTATGTATAAAAGTGCTGAGTCAATAGTTCAAGTTGGAGCAGAACGTACACAACCATTTGAATGTTTATTGGGTGTACGTCAAGGTGAATGTTTATCTCCTTTTTTATTCTCTATGTATATCAATGATATTGAAGATTATGTTAAGACACATGGATTTCAAGGCGTTAATACAGGTCATGTAAGAATGTTTTTATTATTGTATGCTGATGACACCGTAATTATATCAGAAAATAGACAAGACTTGCAACTTGGGATTGATATTGTAGAAAATTATTGTAATAAATGGAAAATAATATTGAATATTGAAAAAACTAAAATTGTAATTTTTCGCAAAGGTGGAAAATTAGGCGTGAATGACAAATGGTTTTATAATGGAAGTCAAATTGAGGTCACAAAACATTTCACATATCTCGGAATATTATTTTCCAGTGGTGGTTCATTTTCTGAAAATCAGAAAAAATTAGCTGGTCAAGCACAAAAGGCCATATTTTCATTACAAAAAATGCTTCAGAAATTTGACGATATTAAGTGTGACATGTATTGTGATTTATTTGATAAGCTTATAACACCGATATTATGCTACGGAAGTGAAGTGTGGGGTTTTAATAGAGTTGATACAATAGAGCGTGTACATTTACAATTTTTAAAGAAAATATTATATCCTAAATGGAATACAGAAAATAACCTGGTATACAGTGAACTATGTAAATTAAATATGCAATCTGAACGCTATTTAAGAATTATTAGATACTGGCTAAAATTGTTAAGTCTAACGAACACAGACTGATTAAAAATATTTATAATATGTTACTGATAGATTCACATAATGGTAAAAGTAACTGGGCCTCACAAGTTAAACAATTACTGGAAATGACTGGCTTCGGTCATGTGTGGCTAAACAGTGGTGTTGAGAATGATAAACTATTTTTATTTAATTTTAAACAACACTTACGCGATAATTTTGGACAGAAGGTTAATCTAGAATTGCAAAACACATCAAGAGGTACATTTTATGTGTTGTATAATGATTTTTTTCAAAAATAATACAAACTATCTCGATGTTGCCAAGGCACAACAGCATAGGGTGGCACTAACAAGGCTACGCACCAGTAATCACAGGTTAGCTGTAGAAAGCGGGAGGTGGCATGAACCTCATATATTACCATTAATAGAAAGAAAATGTAGTAGCTGTGAAGACTTGGAGGACGAATATCATTTTTTACTTGTCTGTCCGATGTATACTGAATTACGTAGGAAATATTTACCTAAATACTATCATCAGCGTCCAAATATGTTAAAATTTGTTGAGCTCATGTCAAGCAAAAAGTCCAATATTATTACCAAGTTAGCTAATTACACGTACAAAGCATTTAAAATAAGAAACGAAGTTGAATATGTCGTCTAATTTCATGTTTACTAATTTATTTTTTTATACAATTATACTTAATCATGTTAATATATTATATAATGTTATACTGCTAATATCAATGTTAAATATCTTGTCTAATTTCATTTTTACTAGTTTCATTATACTTAATATATAATATAATGGTATACTGCTAAAATCAATATGAAATGTTTATTTCAACTTGTTACTTTACAATATCTGTTGTGAATTTCAATTGTATATATGTATATGGCACAAGGGCTACAAGCCTACTGCTTAATAAAATATTCTATTCTAATGAATCATTATAATATATCCTAACAAGGTCAGTCTGATGATGGCAAATCTTGCAACCTAATATTGTTGTGAGTGACTTTTTTTGTAAGTAAATCATTACCACCAACCATATTCAATCTTATCAGGAGGCTGTTTACCACTTGTATGTACTCGCCACTTAACGATCACAAAAATGTTCAAAAAATAGTTTTTCTTACTATTAACCTATTAACAGTCAAATAATTTTTTGGATTCAAATCTTTAGGTACATTTTTAGCATAATGCTTAATTCATACAAATTTACTATTTGTCACGAAAACTCATTAAATTGATATGTACAGGACAACATTTACATTATTAACTAGACACTCAGTGCAAAGGTGGCATAAAATCTAATTCATTTTATTTCATTTCCTTGGTCCAAGAAAAAACTCTCGTTTTTTGAAAATCCGTTCATTTTTCTGTAAGTAATTCTGCTGACGGACAGAATCTGGATCATTATCCGGATCCTGGATCGAGATCTTTAATTTATGATCAGGCAGGCAGGCAGGCAGGCAGGCAGGCAGGCAGGCAGGCAGGCAGGCAGGCAGGCAGGCAGGCAGGCAGGCAGGCAGGCAGGCAGGCAGGCAGGCAGGCAGGCAGGCAGGCAGGCAGGCAGGCAGGCAGACAGGCAGGCAGGCAGGCAGGCAGGCAGGCAGGCAGGCAGGCAGGCAGGCAGGCAGGCAGGCAGGCAAGCAGGCAGGCAGGCAGGCAGGCAGGCAGGCAGGCAGGCAGGCAGGCAGGCAGGCAGGCAGGCAGGCAGGCAGGCGAGCAGGCAGGCGAGCAGGCAGGCGAGCAGGCAGGCAGGCAGGCAGGAAGGCAGGCAGGCAGGCAGGCAAGCAGGCAGGCAGGCAGGCAGGTAAATTAGGAAATCTAACACAACATGTAAAGGTTTCGAGAAAATTATGAAAACTACTATGAATGTTTAAACCTATATGTTATATTTACAGCAAAACAAATGTACAAGCAAACGTTCAATAATTCTTTAGAACCAGGTACTAGCAAACTAAAAACTGATTGTTGTAGTGTGAATCTAATTGTACGTGCAACGTTACGGTTTTTTATGGTCTTCCTATATTTTTTCTATTTCTGTGGTGATTAAGACTCTTGATTGTGTTTGTAAAGGACCTTTGTTGTTATGCTTCAGGATGCATACTTCAAAGGAAAATCGTGAGGGTCAATTGTTTAAAAAAGATAATTCGTGATAATTAAGGCAGGCAGGCGTGCGGACAGGAGGGAAGGGAAGAAAGCATACAGACAGGCAGGAAGTAAGGCAGACAGGCAGGCAGGTAGATGCCGAACATCACTAATCAGAACAGAATAATCTAATCCAAATTGAAACTGTGGATGTCTAATTGTCATTAAAAGTACGCTTCAGTTTTAATATACGCGACAATTAAAACATGACGCAATATGGGGTGAAATAACCAAACACCTTTTTGGTCTACCAGTACCTCATAGTCATCTCAACCAATCACATTACATACCCGATCAGACATTTTGAAAATACCGGCCCAGAAGTAGCTTTAGAAATAAGAAAATTCATACAGAAGTGTAAAACTACGAAAAGGTATGGAGCGTATGAGGTTTGCCAGTACAAAAGAACAAACATTGGTCCAGCATCAGAACACACTAACCAAATAAGGATACACCGGTTGTCCAGATAGTAATCATAACAATGGCATGTATTTAAAGGGAAAGGTGTAAATTTGTGACCCGTCTTGTACAATTTAAGCCCTATCTGGGTCATTCACCGCGGGATCAAATGACCCTGATTGGGCTCAAATTGTACAGCAGTGAAAATTAAAAAAAAATGCTTTATCAAGCAGACACTATTACTTATAATTATCGCTGATACCCAGCGAGTACAAAACATTTGTATAACATGTGTACAATGTTGGACCAGCGTCGAAGACGTTGGGCCGGCATTGTACAAATGTTATACAAGTGGTTTGTGTCTTCTGGGCAAAGAGTAAATGTCCATTTACACCCATGCTGCCGCTTTTGAGTATGCGACAATGCCTCACATAATTATTGATAATAATTGTGTTGACTACGTTGACAAGGAAGTCGCCTGGATCTGCTTATAGGCACGGTATGTTCATGTACGATATGCTACAAATATATACTCTCCGTGATTCGACAAACTTGATTAACTTAGATAACTGATATGAAATATCACCAGTCCTCATAAAGGACGTGATACAGGAAATGAAGCCAAAGGGTATTCTATTGTTGGACATTATTCTATTTTTGGACTTGTTTTTCTTTGATAAATATCACGAAGTGATAAAGCAAGTTTCACAAATCGCCCATAGATATGCATAATGACGAAAACATTGATATTCAATAAGTTAATAACCAAATTCATTAAAACATTCACCAATTGTTTGTTAAAACATATATGTTATAGTTACAGTAAAACAAATGTACAAACAAACATTCAATAATTCTTTAGAACCTAATACTAACAACCTAAAAACTGATTGATGTAGTGTGCATCTAAAATTAATTGTGTCTTGCTACCGCGACCCACAACTTCAAGTGGGAGAATTTTTTTAATTTGAGACCAATCATTTGCATATTTTCATTTCATACCAACAACAGTGATTTGATTGACTAATGAAGCAAATTTAAAACGACTATGGTCGCGCTTAGCGCTTTAACCCTTACAGCGCGGGAATCGACTTTAACCGTCAAAATCTGACGTCTGTAGACGTCAGATTCTGACGTCTAAAGTCGATCCCCGCACTGGAAGAGTAAAAATATTTGCTATGGTCGTAGGCCCATAACATAGGTATTCAAATGAACCGGAAAGAGCTAACTAAGACATTTATGATGATTACAAATTAGAAAAAACCCTTTGGTCTCCATGGCTTATACAAAAAATGTCTGCTCTGTAAGTGTTAGGAGTTATAACAGAGTCATAGAATAGACATAATGAGCATAGATTTGATGATATTGTGATTTGGTGTATCGCTGTAGGCCTATTAGGTCACACTTTCGGACATGCTACACAAAACACAGTTTGATATACTCACCATATTCGTCATTAGTATCGCACTGTCCACAATGACAAACAATACCGATTGATGGAAGAGTCTTCCACCAAATCACAGGTGGCGCAACTCGCATAAATAACTGTACTTGGGTCTACAATATGTAGACCCAAGTACAGTTTGCGCGAGTTATGACCAAACAAGCCTCGACAGTGGTATTTAGGCTTAGATCTGTTTCAATCTCTCTCACCGGATATTAAGAAATCCACCACACAGGATGACTTTAATCATTTTATTGCTTCAAGATAATAATGAAAACTACCATGAAGCTGAAATGGTACGTGTATGTAAAAGTACGCTTCAGTTTAAATATACGCGACAAGCCGACAACATTAAAATATTGCGCAATATTCGCTGGAACAGCCAAACACCTGTAGCCAATCACATACCCGATCAGAAGTTTTGAAAATACCGCCTCAGAAGTAGATTTGATAAGAAAGAAAATATATACAAAAATGCAAAACAACACAAGGGTGTGAGTCGTGTGAGGTGTGCTAACACTAAACACAAACATTGGTCGTGCATCAGAGCATATACTGATCAAATAATGATACTCCTGATGGCCAGATAGTAACCGTAACAACAGCATGTGCTTAGAAGGCATTTTAGAAGCATTTGAGCCCTATCAGGGTCATTGATCCATCGGCTCTGAATCAAATGGACCTGATAGGGACGCTATTGTACAAGACGGGCCTAAAATAAAAATATTGCTCTATCGTACACACGGTATTGCTATAGTGTTGTGGAGTAAATTGACATTTGCCCCCATACTGGCGCGTGTGAATATATAATAATAATTAATTGTGTTGATTAAGTTGACAAAGAAGTCGCCTTGATCTGCTTTAGTCACGTTTGTGAATATTAATGTCCTGTGTTCATGTACGGTATGATACAAATTTCATACTATCCGTGAAATAAAACTTAAAAGGTTATTCTATTGTTGGACAGAATTCTATTTTTGACATCTTTTTCTTTGACAAATATCGCGAAATGCCAACAGTTTGTTTTAACTTTCCAGTATATGCAGAATGACGAAAACATTGATATCAAATGGGTTGATGAAAAATTCATAATTTTTATTTTTCAATTATTATTATAATTATTAATAGCGTACAGATATTTATTGACGACGGGAAATCTTATGTGTAGACTTATGCGTCATTAAAATCAACAGTACATTATATGATACAGTGCAAAGAAAGTGGTGTAAATATATTAAAATCATGAGAAGAAATATACATGTTTATATTATATACATGATTGATCACCAAAACCAGAGATAAAATATATGCTATTACTATAAATAGTAGCTAAAAAAGTCACTCTGGAAAGCGTAACAACCAATGGTATACATAAAAGTTGATATAACTAGAGTATATTTGTTACGTAAAAGCACAATATGTATTTATTAGTATGTATTGAAACATTATGATGACGTTTTAATATTAATGATAGCCGGCAATAGCTATTAATATATGTGTGGTCATTCTAGAATAAAATGTACGTAATAAGGACAATAATAGCGGATAAAATCATTATCATATAAAATGATAATTAGCTATTTATGAAGGACGTACATGGCACTAACAAAACAATATTACAACTTGCTTTTAATTACTGATTATTTCATACCACTTTCACTCACGACCTAGTTGACACCCCATAATAGGAGTTGCCATGGAACAAAAACATGTCCGACCTAATATAGAGAGTTAGCTGACTTAGCATCTCTGAAATCATCCATAAGACCACACCTCATCTTATAACAAAGGCGACGGAAACGTCCATGAACGGCCCTAACGGCCACTTGAAAAAACCGAGACAACAGCCGTCTTGATATGTGGCAACACGCTAAGTCAGATCATGAAATATGGATGATATAGAAACAGGTGACTTATGATTGTTCCAGATAACAATGTAAGGTAATAGCAATAATAATGATATGATGATGCATAATATTTATAAAGCCATTCACACAGGACAATTTAATTAAAGATTAACTGCTACTATTTTCAATCACGACCCAGTTAGTATCACGTATTCAGTGTTGAAACAATGGAACAAAAACATTCCCGACCTCATAAAGAATGTCAGCTGACTTAGCATCTATTAACACAGGAAATGAATACAGTTATTAATGTATCTCTCATTAAAAAATGTTAGATGCATACTAACTGATTGTTGTAGTGTGCTTCTAAAATTGATATGCTTAATCCTGTGAGGGTGTGCGGTAAAAATGCCATTGATAAAAATGCCATTGGTAAAAATGCCATTTGTAAAAATGCCAGAATGTAAATATGCCAGTGGTAAGGGGTTTTGTCAAGTTAAAAAAAATCCAAAAATCCGAGAAAAACTCGGAAGTGGGTGGGTGGGTCAAGCCCCGACTCGGATTATAATTTTTTTTAGAAATGTTGTGTTTTATTGTGTTTTTTTGTGTTGTTTTCATGTTTCCAGATGTTTCCAAAATAAAATAAAAAATGGATAGGGGGTGGGTGGGTGGAGTCTGATTAATCCGAGTTTTTCTCGGATTTTTGGATTTTTTTAAACTTGACAATACCCCTAAATTGCCAGACAGTAAAAATGGCAGTGGTAAAAATGCAGATGGTAAAAATACCAGTGGTAAAAATGCCATCGGGAAAAAATGCCAGTGGTAAAAATGTCAGATGGTAAAAATGCAATTGTTAAAATGCCATCGGGTAAAAATGCCAGTGGTAAAAATGCCAAATGGTAAAAATAGCACAAAAACAGCCTTTCTTTTTAATTGTTTGTGTGTAATTTCCACATTCGGAATTTCGGAACACGAAGTTCCCGGAACTTTAAAGCTTGACGCTCCTGGAACGTCAAGAACTTCGGAATGTGGGAGCTTCGGAATGTGTTAGGCTTATAGAATATCGCTTTTCCAAGAAAATATATCTTAATATGTGTAGGCCTATAGCCTAGAATATGTGAATAGATCCGATCATCACTGAGTGCAGAATTGTAGAAATTCAGGTTAGGTTGGATGTAAACCCTATTATTTAAAAGAAAAAATCCTTTCTAATTTTCCAGTTCGTCTACCCATTTGTCATAAATTTCGTTAAAATATCCCAGACTAACTTAAAACTCAAAAACTGTTTATACTGCCCCCCCCCCCTTAAATAAATTCCTCTGGACCTGTCAAATTATAAGTTTTGTAGTAAGATAGATTAAAGGTATCTTAGCGTTAAAAAATTGTTAGGCAAAACTGTTAGTGATTCACAATCCGTGTTTTATTTGCCAGCTGAAGTTGCTGAACGCATAAATTTGCACGCACTGAAACGGTTAAAAGGAAGTTTCTGTTCTCTATTTGTCTGATAGCTCACATTTTTTTCACATGAAAACATCCCAACTATTTAATGACATTTTAGGTTGGTGTATACATAAAGTATTCACAATTTCTCACAGCATAATCCCCCAAAAATATATACATTTTGGAAAACTATTATGCCCGGTTACATTATACCGCACTGGTTACATTATTAGATTATACGGTCGTAGGGCACATTTTCCCCCGGTTACATTATAGGGCCTACGTTGACGCTGTGACCGTATTATATACCGCCAGTCGCTGTATAATGTAACCGGTTACATTATACGGCGCCGTACAATGTAAGCGGTTATGGTATACATCTGATTACATTTTACGATTCTGCAGGCTGGAAATATATACTTTTCGTGATTTAAAGTTTACCATTTTGAAAAATAGTCACCATCCGTCGTGTTATATCTCAGACTGATATATAATATGTCTGACGATAGGTGCTCGTGGTCAATTTCTTATTCTGCACGAACAAAATGTCGAAGGTGCAGCTTTCTATTATTTTCATGTAGGTAGACGGACTGTGAGGGACTTAGTCACCTTTCGAGATTGACACACATTTTGCCTAGGTACAAGGCTTTCTGTATTCGACGAAACGAAACGAAACTGACGAAACGAAACGAAACTGACGAAACGAAACTGACAAAACTGGTTTCCTGTAATCGACGAAACGAAAGTGACGAAACGAAACTGACGAAACTGGTTTCCTGTAATCGACGAAACTGGTTTCCTGTAATCCCTGTAATCGACGAAACTGGGTTCCTTAATCGACGAAATTTAGTTCCTGTAATCGACAAAACTGGTTTCCTCTGATCGACGACAAACTGAAGAGTCAAAACTGACGTAAGTCTAGCGTTACTATGTTTTTCTTTTCCAAGTTAGTGGTTGAAAAAATGTTAGTCTAGGCCTCTACCACAACATTAAGCCAATATTGAGTCAGCATGTGCATAATGTTAACTACCAGCTTTTAAGCCTTTGTTAATTTAATGTTTGGCCGTAGACGGTGGACTAACATTAACCTTACTTAGTCCTACAAATACTGGCTTGTCAACATATCTGTTTTTTTCTGAGATATTGGTCCAGCATTGGAATGACGTACGTTGTGACTGACCCATCATCAGACCTGATCAAGTGTAAGCCAAGCATTGAGGCGTCGACCCAGCATTGGTTTTAAGTTGGTCTACCGTTGGCGATGATGGCCCAATATCGGACTAACCTCTTGCCAACGTATTAGTCAGCTGTATATGGTTTGACCCTGCTATTAAAAATACCATAATTGTGCTTACTCAGCAGACACAAGACGTTGAATCAATGTTGGATCAACGTTGGTCAACCCTCTACGACGTTGGACCAACGTTAAACCAACATTGATGCAGAGTATTGTGTCTATTTGGTAGCGATTAAAGGTTTAGCATTTTTCAGAGCCTGCCTCTGACAGACCGGAAGAAGATATATCCCACTCGAACACGAGGCGTTGGTACAATGTTAATTTGATGCTGGACCAGCGTTGTAGATAGTAGCTAGAATTGAAACAACATTATAATAACATGAGTATTTATAAAAAAAGTTGACATTACATCTACTTGTATGGTGGGAAAGTTGCAGATCCACCATCTACAATGCTGGTCACACTATCAACATTGTGCCAACGTCTCAGGATTCAAAATTCGAGCCGTAGTCGTCTCATGAGCTTAGTCTCGTCAGTTTCGTCGATAACAGGAACTCAATTTCGTCAGTTTCGTCGATTACAGCAACCCAGTTTCGTCGGTCTTGTCTATTACAGGAAAACAGTTTCGTCAGTTTCGTTTCGTCAGTTTCGTTTCGTTTCGTCGAATACAGAAAGCCGGTCACAATGACCCACACGAACGCCATATCAACGATTTCGAAGCATTTCAAGACATAGCCTAATAATAGGCCCGACTGTTGGCTATTCAAGACAGTGATGAAAAAAAGCCTCACGTTGAAAGCATATTACTGTCGCGCGAAAAATTAGAACCAATCATTTATCACTTCATTTTAATCTTAATGATTACATATTAACTAGAATTAAAAAGATAATATCGCATAAAACCAAAAGTAATATTTCAGTTTATGAAACAGGAAGGATACTATCAAATCTACAATTTTTTTTTAAATATTTTGACCTTACTGTCCTTTTACTGTAGTGATGGGTCACATATACTCTAAACAGTTTGGACTAATAAGAAATATCCGCCACGAAAACAAAAGGAGTGGAATCCGTTTAAGCTAATAAGTTGATATATTCTTGATTTCAGAATATTTAAAGGTATGGGGCAAGAAACACTTACAAAATTTAAGAGACATGGATACATGCATTGTCTTCTACACTATGTATGTTATCCCCCCCCCCCCCCCTCCATGGAACTAAAGACTGGAGCCAATTGTCTATTTGCGTAGGACTATATAATTATTTTTTTTCAGTAATAATACAAATAAATTGCACTTAAGGGGTTTATGCAGATTACAAGCGAGCTTAAGGGAATTAATGCAGATAACCGGGGAACTAACGAGGTTAATGCAAAAAATGGGTTAATACAGATGATACCTGCATAGTGGCCTACCCATCTTGTCGCACCCGGTCTGACAGTCAGACCACTGGTCTGACCCGACAACTTGATGGATGAAGATGAGGCCTACTTTGTCCGCATACTTACAACAAGAAGTTTACAACATATACAAAATCCCATATACCATGACATCACAACAACATTTCCGGCGTAATAAAAAGCGAACGCACTGTAAACACTGGTAAACGTTAGACCCTAGGCTAGACCCATAATACGAAAATGTATGCAATATTCATGATATTATTTATGTTTCTAAACAATAATACTACGTTTTGGAACAAATAGATTTGACTAGACTATTTTAATTTAAAGCAGTTGGGTCGTTTTGATTCACTGCATCATAATATATACATGGCTACGGTCCTCACTCACGTGGACGTTGACGATCTTGTGCATGTGGTTTAGCCAACCATCTGGGTATAACGGTTCTTAAAAAGTCAGCAATAATCACATTTTTCTAGTTTCAGCGTAACGGGGGGTACGTTGAAAATAGTTTCAACGTACCCGCCGGTATACTGAAAGGGGGTACGCTGAAACGGTTACACCGGGGTGAACTACATTGTGAATGAGTAATTGATTACACTTACAGTACACAAATTATTGTAATCGACAATTTGTAAGGGTGTGTAATGCTGGTAAAAAATAATTGTAATAAAAAAATTAAGGTCACAATTGACTCAATTACACTTAAATAACTGTATTCAAATAAATACTGAGAATATATTGAATTTTGCGTAGCTAAACATATACGTTCACTGCAGCTTTATAATGTCACTATCAACAACTTCAAACACCGTTGTCTTGACATTATACATCTGTACCGTATCCCGCGCATTAACGTGCATGCACTTATATTTGAAGATGCACTTAGTTTTTCGAAAACAGGTGCATGCACTTATATTTGAACACAAATGTTTAAGATGCGTTTGACTGGGACGGGTTGCACAAATTCCTATTGAACACCTGCCGAAAATCGCTCTTGGTGATTGTTCTATACATTTGAGTATTTTCGGAATGCTCTGAGGTGAAAGACGGAATGTTAATGGTCATTCTATTCTGGCACCAAAAAACTTCTATCTTCCTCTCGAAAACATATTTTTTCGAAAACCTGAAGCTACTCTGGACTGAATCTGATGAGCTATGGTCAATCTAAAATCATCTTGCCTATAATAAATATATTTACTTACATTTATGTGATTCATAAGTTGATATTTATGTGACATAATGGACACGAATTTAGGTAAAATACAACGACATTTCACGGCAAAATATTTTGCATCAATCTTTGACTGTGCGGCATGAGCTCGAGCGACATTTACCATGTGAGGAGAACTCGACCGTGACGGAGCATGCCTAGAGTATGGGGGTACTTTTAGGGGTTTTATGACCGGGTCGGTTGATGATAATAAGGGAATCAAGTGAACGATTTTAAAGGAAAAACGATTAAAACCACTTTCATTAGATGTTACCTGGAATTATCTTGTGTGGCTTCGGCCGCCGATGTTGTATTAGAGACTAGTCCGTAATTATTTTATATATAAAACAATCTAGTGATAAATATAGTGAAGTTGATGTTTCTCGTCTGCTGACGTTGTTTACGTATGATTCCTCAACTCGCCCGTCGATAATATGACCCGAAAATGTGGACACGTTACCTCGCTTCCAGCCTCCTCTGGCTATCGACTGAAAACGTTCAGGTATCAATTAGGGTACTATTTATTGTTAAATACACTACTGCCGCGCTCCGCGCGTCATTGTACACCGTGACCACGTCACCGTGACCGTCACCGTGATTGAAGTCACCGTGATTAAAACCCATGGGGTCCGTGAGATTTTGAAGTTAAAATGGCCGTAGACCCATAACATAGGTATTCAAATGAAGCGACAAGAGCTAACTAAGACATTTATGATGATTTCAAATTGAATAAAACTTTTTGGTCTGATGGTTTATATAACGATATTTCAGCGCTTCAAGATTATTAAGATATAACCCTTTAGATCAGATGAGACATATTGTTAGTGTGTTGACATTTGGTATATTCTATCATAGTTTCAAAGTTTTTCTCAGATTTTTTTTACTTTTGACTAAGTGATATTGTCATGCTATTTGTTGTATAGGTATGCGGTGCCAGCCTTTTTTGTCATTCAACATGTTTAAATATTTCAACATTTTAAAATTAGTTTTATCACTTCAAACCCTTTTTCTGAACAAATAATGTAAAATGACCCAGATAGTCCTGGGGCTGATTCTGAAAACTTAGATTTTGTTGCACCCCTAGAAGAACATAGGTTTTATGGTATATTTTGTTTCTTTGTTCACCAGCTTCCATTTGAAAACATTACCCCTTTCAAAATGTGCCCGAAAGACGTTTTGAGGACCATTCCCTGTAGTCGGTCATAGTGCTCTGATGAAAATGATAATATTGCCATTTGTACACTTGTAGCTGACAAAAACTATAACAATTATTTCAAATTTCACCCAGTACGTATTTAACAGTATACTTATATATATATAAAATATTGCAGTCTAATAATTGGTGTTTACCTAGGCATAAATTAAAATTTAAACTTTTTTTCTGCAAAAAAAATGAGAAATCATAATTTTTTTTTAGAGGCGATTTTTTTTTCCTTTCGGACACATTTTTAGAGGGGTAATGTTTTGAGACTAGTTACATACATTCCAAAGAAAAAAAGTGAGAAACCTATGTTCTTTGAGGGGGTGCAGCACACTCTGGATTTAGACTAGTTCTCAGAATCAGCCCCAGGACTAAGAAGAGCTTATTGGACAAAGGGTATGCGATGCTTATGACAGGACAAGACGAGATTTTTCTTGTGGAAATAGTAATAATTATTATTTCGAAGAACTCACCAGGTGGCGCATTGCTTAGAATTTAGTCAGCATATCCAGTGTTTTTTCTGATAAAGGAGATCCTGGAGAAAATATACTATTGTTGTTTCCGTGCACAATTTCGAGTGCTTGCGAGTCACCCACTCAATGAATTTGTTTCGTAGAAGCTTGTTAATATGATTCCATTGAAGTAAAATTCCGCAATGGCATGTAGACACATGGTACATGCCGCTGGACTGTTTATTCTGTGAAACTCAATGACCTTGACCTCCTTTGTTTTCACCGAGCTGGCTAATACAATGAAGTATGGGATCTTATATAACTTTATATAATCGGGGATTTTATATAACCTTGTTTTCACCGAGTGACGTCACTGCGTTTTACAGGATGAAGTATGGTGGAGGGGGTGTTATATAACTTTGTTTTCACCGAGTGACTTCACTGCGTTTCACATGATATGAAGAGATGTATACTGAGAAGCAAAAGCAAAACGAACCGACTACAGTAACAGTTTTTAAATCGAGATAGGGCTATGTTTATCTATATAATGACAACATATGTAAACGTATATGGTTTGCCCGTGGTAATGTCTCGGCAACTATTGTTTTGTTTAAGATAAATTTTAGGTGCAGGGCTGTGTGCATTTTACATTGCTGTGTATCGCGCTTCACATGTTCGAATGAAACTATTATTCTACTCATCGTGCTCGGCCTCAGACCGAGTTTCGAATCCCGTGTCTGGAGGGCAGTGTCATCTCATTCATCTCACCATCCTGAGGAGGTTATCCTGGCACAGCTTAGCCTGTATGTGCAGAAAGGTGGTCTGGAACCCTATTCATTTATTCATTAATTTATTCATTCATTCTTTCATTTCAAATCAACTAAGTATTCTGTACAGAAACGACTGAAGACACGATCAGTAATATAATTATTATAATTATTATTGCATTACATGCCTTGCATTGCAGCGCAATGTATTGCATTTCATTGCTATGATTTGCGTATGTATTGTATTGTAGGCCTATGTACTGTAGTCATGGTATTGCACTGTAATGCAATGTAATGCAATGCAATTTAATGCAATTCAATGCAATGCAATTTAATGCAATTCAATGTAATGCAATGCACCGCAGTGCAACACAGCCCAGCGCAGTGCAGTACAGTGCAGTACAATGCAGTGTTTTGTATTGCATTGCTGTAGAGATAAGTCTAAAAATGAAATAAAATTCCACGGGACCAGTATTCTAGAAGTAAAATGAAGGCAATGCAAATGTCAGACGAATTCATAATAAGAGGAATATTCCACCAGTCTTTTATTTATATTTCATTGTCAGCAGACAGTTCAGCACACCTGTCTGTGGTTGCTCTTTTCCAGAAACCATGGTGATATTTCATCCGAGGTTATTATTATTTTCGTCCAGGTCGGTCCTGGTTATATATGTTATATATAGTGACAAATATCTTAACATGTATGTCATTGTCACTCCAGAAACATTGATTACCCACAATACACAAAAAGATTTGTATAACAATTTACAATGTTGGACTAACATCGAAGAGGTTGAGCCGACGTTGTACAAATGTTATACACATGTTTTGTGTTTGCTGGGTATGCATTTTATCATGTTTATTGCACGATTACTTTGATGTTTTTTATGCTTTAAATTACGCATGATTGATATTCCCAAATCGTTGTTTGTAATGTGTACTAGTATAAATATGTGGGGTGTCACACTACAACGTAGCGTACTAGCGTATTCCATGCGGCGTATGGGAAATATCACCCATGCGCTGGTAAATGTTGACAAATGCTTGGGGTACGTTAGGCATTGTTCACATACATTGCAAAGACGAAGGTGTAAGTCGGCATATACGCCGGCGTATGGCGAGCCATTAAAATTGTGTGTATTATGGTTTATACAATATTAAAGCAAACGTTTATAATAATAATAATAATAGTTCTTATATAGCGCTAAAATACACATAATGTGCTCGGCGCGCTTAACAACTCTTTACAATTGATATCATTGTATTAACTATTAAAACATACGCAGAATAATGTAAAGGTATGCCAGATGAACGTTACTCATATTGGTTATGTTATTACGCTGGTCATATGTATATAAGTACGTTGATCTGGTAATTTTCGCTTTGTAATGCATAGTAGTTTCGGGAAGGTATTGCAAAGATATTCGCGCGTCAAAACTACACATGAATGTCGATGTCCGTGATGAAGCTATGTTTTGGTCTTATCTGTATCAGTGTCGGAAAGAAGCGTGATCATGAGTTTATTGTACAGAAACTAGAACGATTGGGGGGGGGGGGGACTATGACATCACCAGACAACCCTTTAAGCGCTAAATAAAATAATTTATAAGAGGGTGAAAATTACTCATATTTGTTTCATTTCAGAACAAATATTTGCAAATCCTGATGTTTAATCGCTCATTTCATTCCCAATATCAATGATTTGATCAGCTAGTAAAATGGATTAAAGACAAGTGCATGTAGTCGCTCTTAGAGGTATAAGGGTTAACCCTTATGCTGCCGATTTTTTCAGATTATTTTTCATTCATTTGAAGCTGGAATTGCTAGCGCAATTTCCAGCTTCAAATGACGAAAAATTATTATATTTTTGAACAAATATACATCTTCCAAATGCAACTATCATATTAACTAAGCACCTATCACAAAACATTTTAGCAATTCGAATGGAATTTATTGGTCTGAATTTTGATTAAAAACGGATATATTCGGTTCCGGTAACATAAGGGTTCAGTCAGATTTCATTGTGTAGCACCTTGCGGTTTCTTTGCTTATCGTCTCATGGAGGGTAAAGTGTTTTATCTACCTATCAGTAAAAAGATGAGCGTTACGATCTGACAAAACAATGTTTATTTTGCACTGGTGCAGTATTTCTAGCCTTTTTCAAATTAGTGTCCTGGCCGCGTGCACCAAACAGTCTCAAACGTTGGGCCTAAATCGATCGTAAAGCAGACGTCGTGTGCACAAAGTACATCGCAAATATAAGACCGGTGTACCAATTTGTCCTATATTAGGTATGCTATGGAAAAAAACACACTTTAGAAAGCAATATTACTACACTTAGTAATACAATTCAAAGTTGCTACGTTTCTTACGACCCATTTAAACCACCTCATCATCAATCGCAAATTTACGGGACTTTTGTGATTTCAATTCGACTATTTGGTGCACCAGTCTTATATTTGCGATGTAGTTGGTGCACACGACGTTTGCCTTACGTTCCATTTACGAGCAACATTTCGTTTGCGAGGGTTTGGTGCACGCGGCCTCAGGGTAATCAGGCGTCTGGCGACAGCCGTCGTATCGTACGTTAAGTTACAAACATCAAAATGATCACTAATCGGACATAATTTAAATATTTTTTACATAGTCATTATAATCCTTGATGATACATATTTAATGCGGACTATTTTTTATTTCCGTGCAGCAGTAATTTTTCTTGACTAGCCGAACCAAAGGACCGTATGTTACATCACTACACAGTGCGGATATTTACTTTAAAGTACCATAATTCAATAAAACTATTTTTTCTTCTACCTGTCTTTTTAATTAAGGGACGGCCCAGTTCACCATCTCCACCTGGTGACTATTATTATTGTACACCCAAGCAAAGTTTTCAGTGCCTAAAGCCTCCCCCTCGCAGGCGTACACTGATGCACCAGTGAAGATCACACCTCGCTGTTGTGTCCACGTTTCAAAGAAGATGTTTTTTCTCTGCCCACTGGCAAAAATTCAGAGAAACTCGACCTCAGACCAATAGGGCTTGAATTCCAAATCTTGTGTCTGGTGGGCAGTGCCATCCGATTTATTTCGCCATTCTCAGGCGATTCTCCCGACCCAGTTTAGCCAATAGGTGCACACAAATGTGGGCTAATGCCGCACTTCGAAGGCTCGGGGCAACTCTGTTTTAAATAAAGTTGTTAAGCCTAATGACAACATACATGTATGCACAGTCGGTTGTGGAAGGAGATGTTCATGTCAATTTAAAAACAATAATCACCAATTCACAACGGGGTTACATGGATAAAGTAAGTAAGTTACTGTACTTTAAGTTCAGCTCTGTAAAATTAGAATCACAGCAAAAAATAACTGTTTAGTGAGAACACAGACAAAGCCTTCATGTTAGTAATGTGTATTGCATCGTCAAGTCGTACAACAAAATGACCATTTTATTACAGCATAGCTACCGTCTCAAATCAAGTGTTTCTCATTCAGGGGACTGAAAGTGGTATCATATTGTTTATGGTTTTCTGTTAGTTTAAATGAAGGTTTTGACCATATTTGCATAGCTAAAAAGAGAGAATCCTGTTAACAAGTTTGTGTCGAGCACAATCATGAAATAACTCATTAAGTGGGTGCCTCAGAGGCGCCCACTTAACCCTTTCAAGCCTGAATTTACCATTGCCATCTTCATCCACTACAAGCCGCCAATTGCTGTAGCAAATTATTCTCGACTTGTAGTGGATGAAGATGACCTACAGAGGTTGGCAAATGAGAAAAAATATGTAGTTATTATTAAAACAGATCAATGGAAAAGCTTCGTTCTAAAACCCCTAGGTGTAAGAAATAAAGTCATTCTTCACAGATGAAAGATGATGCTTTGGAGCACCGTGAGGATTTAAAGGGTTAATGAGCTAATAGGCTCAACAATGCTAAAGGTGGGATGGATGTGAAGAGCTGTCTGTACTCAAGTTTATAGTCAAGTTTGTTGAAGTCATTCTAATAATAACTATTCACTTGTTCACTCGCTGTAATAAATAGGTACTCGTTTTTTTAAGTACCAGCTGTAGTATTTAAAAATGCAGTATGCCAATATTTGGTGAATCAGTCGAACTACATGTATATGACTATAATAATGTAATAACGAAGTGCTTACCATCCCTGTCCTTTGTTCCAGCTGATATATTTATTGTATTTAAAACAGTAGGGCATAAGTATTTTTCAATAGCATCATTCCATAGGCCTATGTATTACATGAGAAGTACACTAAGATAATTCCCCAAGCACAATTTTTGAACAATCCAAAACATTAGTTATTACAAATAAATAATGTATATGCAACCAAAAAGCTGTACATATAAATAACGTACTCTGGTGTGCGACACTCAAATATAAAATTCACGGTGATGTTTTTTGGACATCCAACAAGATGCTGGAGGCGAGATCTGTTTGAATAATGCGAGTGTCCACTCTGACGCCGGTGAGGCGTTCTGCATGAGTGCTCCCTTGCCATGACGACTGCAAAATTCAGATTGTTCTTGTTTTGTCCTCAGTATTATAATCATATATATGACATTTCTGTTGGAGACGTTATCTTCTCGTGTGATGGCGAAACATCGTATGGTTATACGAGGCATCTTCAAGAGAATTGGATTATTCCAGTCAACTGATTTTCAGCAACATGTTCATTGGCCAGCTCACACGAGTGGTCACACATTAGATCTTGTAATCGCAGATAGTGATAACATCGCAGTAACGGGTGTCCGACCTGGCTCGTTTATATCTGATCACGAGTCTGTACTTTTTGTATTGACACATCCCAAACCACAGACTCAATATGCAGTTGTTCAATCGAGAAAAATAAACAATATAGTCAAGGCGAAATTCCAAGGAGATATCTTATCTCAATCGTTATGCAAATCTCCATCCTCTGATCTCACTACACTGACTGACCAATAAAACAACGTGGTTGTTGCAGCATTAGATGATCATGCACCAATTACAAAAAAGCGCGTTGCCACCAAAACAAACTATCCCTGGCTGAATGAAGATTTTAGATTAGGAAAAAGAAAACGTAGAAAATTTAAACAAAAATGGCGACAAACAGGTTTGATTGTTCACCGAGAGATATTTGTGAAACAATGACTACTTGTGAGTAACCTTATGCAATCTTTGAAAACGAAATACTATGCAGACAAAATTGCCGAATGTGAAACAGATCAAAAAGCTCTGTTTAATGTTATAAATAGCCTCCGGAACAAGAGAAAAGAAATGGCACTACCATCATCCGGCTCAAGTAGTGAATTACCTGATATTTTCAACAAGTTTTTCATCACGAAAATATTTCAAATCAGACAAAAACTTGATTCTGATAGCTGCACTGATATAATTTCCACAGGTATATCTACCAGTAAATCTTCTGCTATCCTTACGCTCTATTAATATTAGTGGAAAAGAAATTGAGCCATCGGTGAGTGCAAAGAATTTCTTTTGCAAAAGATCGGTGACATTAGGAATTGTTTATCAATTGTGACCACTGAGCATCTCATCCACGCCTACGTGACATCTCAACTTGACTGCTGTGACTCCCCCTTGTATGGCTTGCCAAATAAATTTAATCATGTAACACCTCTTTTGAAACAATTACATTGGCTGCCAATCAGACAAAAAAAGGATAGAATATAAACATCTTCTTCTTTGCTTCAAAGCGCAACATGGCCTAGCACCCAGTTACCTTACTGTATCATCCTTTATTCTCCATGTCACCCACTTCGCACCAAATATCTGGTAGTGGTGCCACCCGAAATGTTAAACACATCATGGTGATATTATCATTTAATAAAGCTGCCCCCTCACTTTCGAACAAAATACATACGAAGCTGTAACAAACT
>OZ024914.1:45962348-46082348 GCA_964017125.1 Flabesymbios commensalis
CTTGGATAATTGACACCATACAACACCAGCATTGCCGTTATCCAGAGACACTGCTAAAAAGCCCAGTGATTCAAAGTGAAATAAATGTGGGTCGAGTGTAGTATACCACTCAGCCAACGATATATTAAGTACTAAAACTACTATCTGCATTATGCCTCTTCTCATTCAAATATGTTTTACAGGTGGTCACTTAAATTCATGATGATGGCATCAGACATTACTTTTTTTCAGATGTTTTTCTCAATATGTGGGTTTAATCTTTGCTAATAACTGCTGCCTTCGAAAGTTTATCATGAGCAACGTCTTAAAATATTAAACATTAGGAGAAGTCAGTGATTGTTCCTAGCTGTTTGCTGCTGGTGGGGAAGGACTTCTAGAATGTAACTGACTTCTCACTGGTGTTCGCCATTATGTGCCCATAGTATCATGTATTTTATATATGCTAGCAAATACATATACGTGTAACAGTACTATACTAACAATATAAATCTCTCATTAAATATACTTTGCTAGTATAAGCAAATTTCATCATGTACTATTCTAGTATGAATATATTTATTTTTAAAGTAACACAAAATTATCTGAAATATTACACAACATTTTAAATTATCAATTCTTCGGTTTTGTGCGTTGTGGATAATTATTTATTATCTATAATTATGTATTTATCATTTAGTACTCCAAGACACAGATAAGAATGAAGTAATATGACCATGACAAAGTCGACATAAGCTCATTTGAGGTGATTGTTACGGATATGTAAAAACAACTTAAAAACAACTTCGGACCCTGCCTTCCCTTGCAGGCATATTACCCATATTACCCAACATTTGACTATTGAGAACACGTCACCATATGTTATGGGCCTCAATGAGGCTCGTAATGCACATTCTAACCAAGGAATCTAGATTCCTTGTTCAACTGTCAGTGGGACAGATCTATATCTGATACCATTCACACCCCTTTTAATAACTGAAATATTGTTAATAATCTAAGTATATCAGCCTGTGGTCCCACACATTACTGACTGTGACGTAAGACAGATATGTATGCCACCTGGTGGTGAATAATGACTTTAAAACACGTTCGACCAGTGCTCTAGCTGTGTTTAGTTCTTTTGAAATATCGTTTTTAGCGATCTAAGGGTGGGTTTGAAACAATAAAAAATTCACTTGTGTTTCGTCCTAGATGTATTCAATGACGAAGTGTGAGAACAGTGTTAATAAAGCTGTTTATAACTATACAAATCAGGATTTTGTTGTCACATAGGGTCGTCAAAATATAACTAGTGAGAGTACCCCATTCGGACCTTTGACATCATAAATACTTCATGCAACAAGATAAGTTTTTTTTATAACTTGATATGATGGAACCAGATGACAGATATACAAAATGAAGACAACAAACATTGGCATGCTCATAATCATACACATGCAGAGCAAACGAAAGAGTTACAGTGTACGAAATTTGTTATTTTTTTATTGGAAATTATGACTTTGAGCGATCTAAGGGTGGGTTCATGTTCTTTGAAAAATATCATTACTTTATCTATGTTTCATCCGGAATGTATTCGATGACAATGTGTGACAAAGTGGTATTAAAGCTGTTAATAACTATAAAAATAAAGATTCTGCTATTACACGGGGTCGACAAAATGTAACTAGTACTAGTACCCCATCCGGACCTTTGACCTCATATGTCCTTCATGCAACAAGATAAGGTTTTTTCTAGCTTGATATGGTAGAATCAGATGACAGATATACAAAATGAAGACAACACACATTAGCATGCTCATAATCATACCCATGCAGAGCAAACGAAAGAGTTATATTCTACGAATTTTGTGATTTTTAAATATTGACTTTCAGCGCTCTAAGGGTGGCGTACGCTTTCTGAAAAGTATCATAACTTCACCTATGTTTCGCCCGAAATGTATTTATTGACCAAATGTGGCAAGAGTGGTATTAAAGTTGTTTATAACTATAAAAATAAAAAATGCATTATGACAATGGGTCGAAAAAATGTAACTAGTGAAAGTACCCCATTTGGACCTTTGACCTCATAAGTCCTTCATGCAACAACTTATGGGTTGTCAAATGGGACATAGTGGTACCAGATAAGTGATGGACCAAAATGAGGTTAGCATACCTTTACATGCTCATAACCATACAAATTTACAGGAAACGGAAAAGTGACATCTGAAGACAAAACTAACTTTAATTTGGAATATTGATTTTCAGCGCGTAAAGGGTGAGTTTAATTTTTCTGAAATTTTTCAAAACTTTAGTAATATGACATTCTGTATGTATTAAAAGCCAAATAGGATTTACAATGATTTGAAGATTGTTTAAAACCTTTGATTTTTGAGCTTGGAATTACCTGGTGTTTTAAAAAATGCAGTATTTAGGCTCGAGGGTACCCTTGAACATCCCTCATTTCAGAGACTTTGCTGCCACAGTAAAGTTCTACACCCACTCCAATGATGTACTAGGGATATTTTCCTGTCATAATAACAACTCAGACCTTTGCCACTTTTTAGGTCGTTACAGGACTTGGCTCCCAGGCTAACTTATGACGATTGAATAACCTTGAATATATATAAAGTGTCGTGAAATATCACTGTTGACGTTGAACCAAACAAAAAAAAAGATTCTTAATAAGGAAAAGCATCACACTGTACTTCTAGTTTTAGCTTTTTGCCACTGGAAAGATAAATCTAAAAATACAAGTCGTACTGGATTTAAATCGTTTAATTATTCCCATCTCTGACATATCCATAGCTTTGTGATTGGATGATTCAAATGTATCCATCATCAACAGCTTAATAAGGTGAATTTTTTTGCTATGCATTATTGCAACTGCGTATACTCCAATTCAGATAATATCATCAAAACTGACATCAAATATGATTTTCTGTCATGTGAACATATATCGGTCCAAGATTTTTTAAGGAGAAACATACTAGTCAATATATACGTAATTATCATTCACAGATTAACTTAATCTTAGCATACAAATTATGTCTGAAAATAAATCTGGATCTGATGATTTCTGTAAGAAATAATGACATACATGTAATTATATTGAGGTGGTGATAAACATTATATAACATTCATCATCTACTTGTCATCAACTGGAAATCAGGAATAACAACTAGTCGTGACCGGCCATCGCCGTTACCCTGGAAACGATGCTGTTTGTGATGACGTGGACTGGCTGGTCCGGATTAAAGACACCGGGTCACGATACTTTCCTAACAAGCAGCAGTCGTTGATCCAATGCTGTTTTGATGCTGGTCTACCGTCTTCGACGGTGGACCAGCATTAAACCAACATTAGATCAGCTGTTTGTTTTTTGTCAGGTTGTTTATACTTCTAAATAAACCTTCCCATCCATACAATTTGGTAATGTATAGGCCTATAGGAGAAGTTATATACTTCAGCAACCAGTATCAAAAGCATATGAATAAACCGACTGTTGTGCAATTTTTCTGTACAAACACATTTATGTAATACAGTTTACCCCAAATAAATAATTAAAATCGGGTTTCATAAAATCCATATTAAACAATGTGAAATTGAGCGTTATCAGCTCTGCAGAAATATACATCACAATGACAAATACACTCATTATCTTCGCCATAGCTGGAGAACTGAGAATTGTTCTGTATACCGTAGTGACCTATGTATACCGCCTTAATTGTTTTAGTCATGGTTGTCAAAACGTCTTAAATGTACATGAACAGTTATTTGAAGAGACACAATCTGGCCAAAATCATTCGAAAGTCAATTTTGTTTTTGCCTCTTGATATGCCATGCAAAGCCAAAATGCAGTATCTGCTTACTTTACATGTAAGCAGATGTTGCCTTTTGGTTTTGCAGAGCTGATTACTGCACCATGCATTCCCGAGCCAAATAAACCCTCCATTAGTAGCATCTGTAGAAAGCGACTATTGTGCAATATTTATCTGTAATTAACAAAATTCACCCTAAATAAACAATTAAAACATAGATTTTTCTAGGATTATAAATTCATATTAAATACTGTGAGATTAATTAACATTATCAGCTCTATCACAATGACAAATTCACTCATTGTTTTCACAATAGCTAAAAATCTGAGAATTGATTTTTATAGTAACTCCTATATATACCTATGTATATCATGGCTGTCACAACGCCTTAAATGTAAATGAACAGTTATTTAATTTTAAGTTTTATTATCAGCTCTCAACATGATATCAACTCCACGACCATGTAATTTCACAAACGATTGAACATCAATATACCTGTAGTATATTTTTTTTGTTAAAATAGGTGAGTTTTAACTGTTAACGACTATTTTCGATTTTAACCCTTACAACGCTGAAATTTTTGTGTATAAACCATGGAGAAATTTTGCTTTTTCCTGTTCATTTGAATACCTATGTTATGGGTCTGCGACCATTTTAAACATTGTAATTTTTCCAGTGCGGGGATCGTCTTTATACGTCAGAATCTGACGTCTACAGACGTCAGATTCTGACGTATAAAGACGGTCCCCGCGCTGGAAGGGTTAATACTAATTTTAGCAGATTAAATCACTGTTATCATGAGCGGGACAAGGGGGGTACCACAAAACACCGCGCCATACACATCACAAACTACACTCGGTAATCCGAGTCATTTTCCAAGGTATCATCATATACATTTGCATGTGTGAAAACAGTTTCAACAGAACAAATTATTTCCATTGTGAGAGCTATAAAATTTGTGATGCGATACCTAGATATTTTCAGTGGCTAGCGTAATTGATTGTTTTTAATTTCAAAATAACCGACTGAAGATATTGTGGTATCGCATCCTAAATTGTATATCTCTTAACCGAAAATCGTTCGGTAAACAATTACTCAGATTACCAGCACATGCCCCTTCCACAGTGGACCAAGGGTTTAACCCTTTAACCGCCGGTGCCGCATATATTCGGGTTTTCATTTTTTATTAGCACATAAAGTACCACCTTTTAAACATGTTAAATATAAAATGTAACATCAATAAGCAATATTTGAAAACAGTTGACCTCCATTTTTGAGTACTCCACTGTGTAAGAAAAGCGAGACACATCTGTACCCAGAAAGCACCACGTTGATTACAAGGATAGAGGCAATCGGGGTACACATATAAGCAGAACTATACATAGAGTGGTCTACAGCTTTAATAAACGGACGAATAAATGCCAACTGGTGGCTTTGCCTCGCTCTCACGAAGCTTCAGCATAAACACATTCGTATAGAAGATCATCACAGTGAAGGTCAACTGGCTCAGTGTATTTGTCTGACAGGGGATGGAATAAAATTTCGCACTTTGACAAACTATTGACAACAGTACTATAAAGAGACATCACCCTACTATTTGTTACTGTATGATTTTTTTTAATTATGAAAGCTTACAATAATTATTATTTTAACCATTAACCTGCTGAATTAACCCTTTAAGCTCTTACGATGCATTAAAGCATCATTTTACATGCCTGAAATCATGCCTAATTTTCCTACAACTCGTGGATTTAAAATGAAAATTCCCATGAAACTGGTTTGCCAATACATGGCAATTTTAAATAATTTTTAAACCACATCAAATCATCTTCATCCACTACAAGTCGAGAATTGCGACAGCAATTCGCGGCTTAGAAGGGTTAAATAATTTACATTTTCACCCACTTGAAGTTGTGTCTCGCTTCCGCGATCTACATAGGGTGAAAATTACTCATATTTGTTTAATTTGAGGCCAAATATTTGCAAATATTGATGTTTAACCTCTCATTTCTTCCCCAATAACTTCTAAGTAGGAAATTTCCATGCTTGGCGTATGACGCGCGCAAACCAAGGCAACAGCGTAGCCATAGCAACGCTGTGCTATTTTCGAAAATTTCCAGGTATCAGAAAATCATGACCTTATTTCTGACATCTTTCAAAATGTCCTGCATGTGGCGTCCGGAAAATATGCCAATTAACAAAATCATAAAGAATATTCCGTTGTGATAAAATTGAAAACGTATTATATTGCTGTGATCTGAAGCGATCATGAGCTGCCTTATCTAAACCCAACAAGACCCAACAATTTGATTGAATAGATTTTGTGTAGTGTTAATAATGTAGTCCGAGTACAGACGCAAGACAACTAGGTCTAAGAGGCTCAGTCTAAGAGCAAGATAAGAACTGGACAGTCAGTCAGAGATGGTAAACCTCCATTGAAATTAATTATCTTAATCAGTATCCTAGTAATGGTCCTGGTAATGGTGAATATAGGCTGATTGACGGTCATTTTAAATTTGATCTGGTTAAAAAAAATTAGGGTGCATCCTCTCCCTCACATTTTGCTTTATAGTAATAATATAGTAATAATAGCCGATATACGGCTATTTTGAATTTAATCGAGTCAATTTCTTTCAAAATGCATCCTCTCCAGAAATGTTACATTTTGTTGTATAGTAATGATCTAGCTATCTAGCACGGTTTACCTGATATCAGGCCTATCGAGGTAAATAATGCCGATCGTCAGCTATTTCGAATTCGATAGAGTTGAAAATTTATAGGGTGCATCCTACCCCGAAAATTCACTTTTTGTTTTATAGTAATGGTCTAGCCATCTAGCACGGTTTACCAAATATCGGCCATTTGAAAGTGAATAATGGCCGATAGGCGCCCATTTTAAATTTGATCGAGTCGATTTTTTTAAGGTGCATCCTCTCCTGAAATCTCACATTTTGTTCTATAGTAATGGTCTGGCCATCTAGCACGGTTTATCAAATATTGGCCATATGAGAGTGAATAATGGCCGATAGGCGGCCATTTTGAATTTGTATGGTCTAGCCATCTAGCACGGTTTACCAAATATCGGCCATGTAAAAGTGAATACTTACCGATAGTCGGCCATTTTAAATTTGATCAAGTCAAAAATTTTCTTTTATAGTAATGGTCTTTTCATCTAGCACGGTCTACCAAATAATGGCCATGTAACATGTGTAAAAGTGAATAATGGATGATAGGCGGCCATTTTGAATTTGATCAAGTCAATTTTTTTTAAGATGCATCCTCTCCGGAAACGTCACATTTTGTTTTATAGTAAGGGTCTGGCTATCTAGCACAGTTTACCTGATATCAGGCCTGTCAAGGTAAATAATGGCCGATGGGCGGCCATTTTGAATTATATCGACTTAAAATTTTTCAAGATGCCTACTCTCCTGAAACCTTACAATTTGTTTTATAGTAGTGGTGTAGCTATCGGTTTTCATGATATTTCGCAAAATATTTCAGCCGGATTTTTCGATGTTATAAACTAGGTCAAAGTGCTGGGTCAACTTCAAGGTCAAGGTAAAAAACCTGGGACCCTAGAGATCATGTATGTGCAATATTACTGTAATCGGCTCAGTAGTTTTCGAGATCTCTCTCAAAACGTCTAAATAGGTCATAGTACTGAACCAAAAGTACGTCAACGTCCATATACCCCAAAAAGCACAACTAGACCCACTAAAGGTGCTGTGTGTAAAATTTGAAGACAATCGGACAAGTACATCCTGAGATATGCTCCGGAAACGAAATGTTCACGGACGGCCCAACAGACCAACGGCCCAACGGCCCAACGCCGTAACATCATTTTCTCCTCTGCGACCTTTCGTATTGAATTCAGATTAAAAAATATTTTAACCTGTCCATTATCCACATAGAACTAACCCACATACCAAAAATTGTTAACCTAACCTATTTTCTTACAAAGTTATAGGCAAAAGCAGAGGTAAAAACCCGGACGGAGGCGGAATCCATAGCTCCCTCTGTCTCACTTACGGTGACGGCGGGAGCTAAAAATAGTAGAATACACTTCATGCGACATTTAATTTGTTCTGGGGCGAGAACAACATTTATATAAGTGGGATAGGGACGTGGACTCGATTGTTGTTTATGAGTGACGGAGACCTCGTGTCCTTAAAGATCTGCTTTATGTGTCGAATTGAGGCATTCGGGGAGTTAAACAGCCACCAAATATTCCAGCGAACACAAAACATTTGTATAACATTTATACAATGTTAGACCTACGTCGAAGACATTGGACCGGCGTTGTATAAATGTTATACAAATGTATTGTGTTTGCTGGGATGTTGGTGTCGTATACCAATTGATATCAGTGTCAAAGCAGGGGATTTGACTAAATTCCCGGCTTGAAATGGATGGGAAAAGGCAGAACATACATGTATTGGAAAAACACATGTTTACAGATTTTTAGTAATTTCAACCATATGCGTGCTGTTTCGTAAACCAAATATTTCAGTTGAATTTAAGTGTATTAAATCTTATAATAGAAAACGTGTGCACTCGGTTTTATTTATCGAATATTGCAGCTGAAATATCCGTCATTTTGTTGTAATAGAAAAGTTGCAGCGATACAGGAGAGCCTTTGTGTCATAAGCTTGTATGTTTTAACATGTGTTTTAAAAAAAGGTTTGGGTATGTCTGAATAATTGTATTTTAAGTTTTTAGTTATATAAATAGTAGAGCACGCCAGAAGAGCCACTTTCTAATTGAAGGCCTAACCACTTTTACTTGTCAATTTTTTGTTCATAGGCAACGATACGTATGTTTTTTTCTGTACGTTTCAATCTTGAAATCAAAGTAATTGTCACTTCACGTTTACAATCGTTTTTTTTTAAACAGATAATATTGCATCTCGTCTGGTCTGTAACCATACAGCTGTTTTTTCTGGTGTGGATTTGAAATTACTTGTGCAAAAGTCCGAAAACAAGATGTACACTAAAGGAACTTTATAGTGGTTTATTAAATGGTTTTCAAAGCTGTAAGTAGTTTTCAAAAACTACGAGTAGATTTTTCCACACCTCTGCTAGGACACTCCTTATCCACCATGCAGTAGCTGACTTTCCATAATAATGTTTTTTAATACTTTGATCATACTTTTCTGCTCAGCATAAAACAGAAAGCAAAGTGAGCGAGCTTAACTCTCGTTGCACTGACATATTCAATTTAAATTTTCAGTCCCTTGAAGTTGTGTCTCGCTACCGCGAGCCACAACTTCAAGTGACTGAAAATTTATGTGATTTGCGAGAGTCCCAACATATATCAGTATTTCAAGATTGAAATCATATTTTAAATTTAACAACTGATTATACATAGAATGTTTACTGTAGTCGACATCAGTGTTATAAGGGTTAACGGAACACTTTGTGATATCCGGATTCCAATACACTGATGTCCAAAAGACAAAAATGAACAGCATAATTGGTTCGTGTCCATCCAGAATTATGCTCAGTGCTTCTTTGATTGCTGCACATATTTTAAAGGTGAAGTGTCCTGTTTGTGAACATTTAGTCTGTTGCGGTAGTATGTATGGATCTGCTCCTCTATGGTGCCGTACAAAGACAACAGGTTCAGTAACTGCTTATTTTTCAAGTGATCAGTTACTGTCTCTTGGCTTTGCAGAGTAGTATGTTCACATAAACTACCATCAATAGTATTAATGATGTTATTTGATAATTTTTTTTTCATATATACTAATTTAAACAGATCTTCAGTATTTAAAATCAGAATAATTGGAATCTAAGGGAATAGGATTAAATGGTGATGATTTTTTTTCAATTTGATTGACCTATTTCAAATTGTAAATTGAAAGATAATTACAATGATGCTAATTAGATATAATGGTCAATAGCACGCGCAGTTCGTGATTGTGTGCGGTTATAATTATACATCTAATTAATTTAGTTGATTATCTGATGATACCTGGCCAGGGTTTCCGATTATCATGATTATAAAATGACTATTATTAGTAAATTTGTAACCATGAGCTTGCGTATCATGCTTTTCTTTCTGTTCCTACCACTTTTATAATAATATTATTAGTTTACTGTATGATATTTTGAAGTTTACTTCGAGTGAAGGTGTACACTCCTAATTCATAATATTTTAAAGGTTTCCAAAACGGGAATTAAAAGACTATTTATACAAAAGTTATAATATTAGCGTATCCCATATTGCACAAAAGTAATCATGATGCATAAGACAATATTTATATCATGCATAATGTTTTTTTCATATCACATCAACTGTTGGTGTCAGCAAACACAAGCAGTTGAATCAATGTTGATTTAACGTTGGTCCACCGTCTACGACGCTAGACCAACGTTAAACCATTATTGATTCACCATAATATTGTGGCTGCTGGGTGACTCATGTTTCACAGTTGAATGTTATTATAACCAAACTAAATATACCAACATGTCAAATAATCTCTATAATATATACTAGTTTATTCACTTTGTGTCTAGCACATGCAGTATTCTTTTATTATTGCCTCGAAAAAATGTATTTATACTTGTATTTTCTAAGATTGTTTCTTGTTGTTATTCAGTTGTGGACTATAATTAGGCTTGAGCCACAGCTCAGTGATCATATTCTAAATCAAATACCTTATAAAGGATATGCGATAGCCAATAGCATGACGAAATAAAAAAAACGTATTTTATGCACATTGTGTGTAGATTTAAAAACAGTTAAAAATGAAACAAAGCAGTGAACAACATGAGGAATTTGACTCGTGTCACTGTGACATGCAGTGTGACTGACCTATTTAATCAGTACATGATCGTTCTGACCTTCTTAGTGACCGTCACGATAAATACGGAAATAAATATATAATGAAGTATTATAATATAATCTAACAAGGTCAGTCTGATGATGGCAAATCTTGCAACTTAATATTGTTGTGAGTGACTTTTTTGTAAGTAAATCATTATCACCAACCATATTCAATCTTTTCAGGAGGCTGTTTACCACTTGTATGTACTCGCCACTTAACGATCACAAAAATGTTCAAAAAAGTTTTTCTTACTATTAACCTATTAACAGTCAAATAATTTGTTGAACTTCAAATCTTTAGGTACATTTTTAGCATAATGCTTAATTTATAAAATTTACTATTTGTCACGAAAACTCATCGAATTGATATGTACAGGACAACATTTACATTATCAACTAGACACTCAGTGCAAAGGTGGCATTAAATCCCATTAATTGTATTTCATTTCCTTGCACAACTCTCGTTTTTTGAAAATCCGTTCATTTTTTTTAAGTAATTCTGCTGACGGACAGAATCTGGATCATAATCCTGGATCGAGATCTTAGTTATGACCAGGCAGGCAGGCAGGCAGGCAGGCAGGCAGGCAGGCAGGCAGGCAGGCAGGCAGGCAGGCAGGCAGGCAGGCAGGCAGGCAGGCAGGCAGGCAGGCAGGCAGGCAGGCAGGCAGGCAGGCAGGCAGGCAGGCAGGCAGGCAGGCAGGCAGGCAGGCAGGCAGGCAGGCAGGCAGGCAGGCAGGCAGGCAGGCAGGCAGGCAGGCAGGCAGGCAGGCAGGCAGGCAGGCAGGCAGGCAGGCAGGCAGGCAGGCAGGCAGGCAGACAGGCAGGCAGGCAGGCAGGCAGGCAGGCAGGCAGGCAGGCAGGCAGGCAGGCAGGCAGGCAGGCAGGCAGGCAGGCAGAACTACTATGAGATTTAAACCTATATGTTATATTTACAGTAAAACAAACGTACAAGCAAACGTTCAATAATTCCAGGTATTAACAAACTAAAAACTGATTGTTGTAGTGTGCATCTAATTGTACGTGCAACGTTACGGGTTTTTTATGGACTTTCTATATTTTTTAAATTTCTGTGATGATTAAGACTCTTGATTATGTTTGTTATGATTATGTTTGTTGTTATGCTTTAGGATGCATACTTCAAAGGCAAATCGTAAGGGTCAATTGTTTAAAAAAGATAATTCGTGATAATAAAGGCAGGCAGCCGAGCGGACAGGAGGGAAGGGAAGAAGGCATACAGACAGGCAGGAAGTAAGGCAGACAGGCAGGCAGGTAGATGCCGAACATCACTAATCAGAACAGAATAATCTAATCCAAATTGAAGCTGTGGTATTCTAATTGTCAATAAAAGTACGCTTCAGTTTTAATACGCGCGACAATATTACAACATGACGTAATATGAGATGGGATAGCCAAACACCTTATTGGTCTACCAGTACCTCGTAGTCAACTCAACCAATCACATACCCGATCAGATCTTTTAAAAATATCGGCCCAGAAGTAGATTTGGAAATAAGAAAATTCATACAGAAGTGTACAACTACAGAAACGTATGGACCGTATGAGGTGTGCCAACACTAAACAGCAAACATTAGTCCAGCATCAGAACACACTAACCAAATAAGGACACACCAGTTGTCCAGATAGTAACCAGAATAATGACATGTACTTAGAGGGAAAGGTGTAAATATGTAACCCGTCTTGTACAATTTAGGCCCTATTTGGGCCATTTGATCTCTCACCTCTGGATCAAATAGCCCTGAGTGGGCTCAAATTGTACAACAGGGGCCGAAAATTTAAAAAAAAAGCTTTATCAAGCATACACTATTACTTATAATTATCAATGATACCCAGCAAGCACAAAACCTTTGAATAACATTTGTACAATGTTGGTCCAACGTCGAAGACGTTGGGCCGACGTTGTACAAATGTTATACAAGTGGTTTGTGTTTGCTGGGTAATGAGTAAATGTCCATTTACACCCATGATGCCGCTTTTGAGTAAACGACAATGCCTCACATATTGATAATAATAATTGTGTTGATTAAGTTGACAAGGAAGTCGTCTTGATCTGCTTATAGTCACCTTTATAAATATGAATGTCATGTGTTCATGTACGGTATGCTCACTTTCCGTGACTCGACAAACTTGATTAACTTAAATAACAGATATGAAATATCACCAGTCCTCATAAAGGGCGTGATACAGGAAATAAAGCCAAACAGTAATCTATTGTTGGACATTATTCTATTTTTGGACTTGTTTTTCTTAGCAAAACATCACGAAGTGCTAGCGCAAGTTTTCAAAATCCGGTTGGCTACATATAGGCTTATATGCATAATGACGAAAACATTGATATTCAATAGGTTATTAACCAAATTCATTCAAACCTTCACCAATTGTTTGTTTAAATATATATGTCATATTCACAGTAAAACAAATGTAGCCTACAAACAAACATTCAAATAATTCTTTAGAACCAGATACCAACAACCTAAAAACTGATTGATGTAGTGTGCATCTAAAATTAATTGTGTCTTGCTACCGCGACCCACAACTTCAAGTGGGATAATTTTTTTAATTTGAGACCAATCATTTGGATATTTTCATTTCATACCAACAACAGTGATTTGATTGACTAATGAAGCAAATTTAAAACGACTATGGTCGTGCTTAGCGCTTTAACCTATACAGCGCGGGAATCGACTTTAGACGTCTGTATACGTCAGATTCTGACGTCTAAAGTCGATCCCCGCACTGTAGGAGTAAAAATATTTGCTATGGCCGTAGACCCATAACATAGATATTCAGATGAACTGGAGAGAGGTAACTAAGACATTTATGATAATTATAAATTAGAAAAAACCCTTTGGTCTCCATGGCTTATACAAAAAATGTCAGCTCTGTAAGTGTTAGGAGTTATAACATAGAATAGACATAATGAGCATAGATTTGATGATATTGTGATTTGGTGTATCGCTATAGGCCTATTAGGTCACACTTTCGGACATGCTACACAAAACACAGTTTGATATACTCACCATATTCGTCATTAGTATCGCACTGTCCACAATGACAAACAATACCGATTGATGGAAGAGTCTTCCACCAAATCACAGGTGGCGCAACTCGCATAAATAACTGTACTTGGGTCTACAATATGTAGACCCAAGTACAGTTTATGCGAGTTACGCCACCTATGACTAAACAAGCCTCGACAGTGGTATAGTAATTATTTTTAACCTTAGTGATATTTAGGCTTAGATTTGTTTCAATCTCTCTCACCGGAAATTTGGAAATCCACCACACTGGATGACTTTGATCATTTTATTGCTTCGAGATAATAATGAAAACTACCATGAATCTGGAATGGTATGTGTATGATGTTCGGGGAAGAGCTTACTTTTTAGATTTAAATCAAAGGCTGCCTAGTGCAATATCAAAGCTTAGCGAAATTTGATTTTAAATATGTAATACTTCATTGTCGAAGGTTTGTATCGTGTTAGTAGAAAAATCGTTTCTAAGAAAATTCTTAGATGATGAGATATTGTTCATGCTGAAATCCAATAATGTTGGACAATCACCATTTTGTAGCTTCTCGACATTTCGACTAACAAAGTAATCTTGGTAATATCTTGTGCTCACTAGACGTATGTCCAAAATTAGTTTTCGCTGATACTTTTTTTATTTGTTGATGATATTGATTTCCAACAGTGTGTCCAGTGTCAAATTCCGGATTTTTTTGTAATTTTAAGGCTTTCGTATATTTTTTCTATTTTTGCTATTATCAAGACTCCTTACAATGCTTGAATATGACCTCTGTGTTTGAGAAATGATTCCATGTAAAACAGACATATATTAATCTTTTTAAGATATGATTGCAGCGCATGTAATAGGTTTGTGATCGTTGACATAGTGCACAATTATGTCGAGTGCATAACCAGGGTAAAAACAATAGCTGCTTTGTACTAAATTGGTGGATTTTTATCTAACACTTAAATTGGTTGTTTTTATGATGCATATTTAAAATACAAAATCATAAGGGTCAATTGTTTGAAAATATGATAATTCATCATAATTCAGACAGGCCGGCGGACGGGCATGAGGGTTGGAAATAAGGCATATACAGACAGACAGGAAGTAAGGCAGACAGCCATGCAGATGCCGAACATCACTAATCAGAACAGAATGATCTAATCTAAATCGAAACTGTGGATTTTTAATTGTCATTGCAAGTACGCTTCAGTTTTAATATACGCGACAAGCCGACAACATTAAAGGTGATCTATCACCCCTTATATAGTATGAATAATTTTGTGACAAATAAATCAAAGTTTCCACAAGATTGGGCACAAGTGTTTCCTTATATGGGGTGATTGGCTATCATGTGACCCTCTGAAAGGGTCATAGCCAATCACCCCTTATATTGGGTGATTGGCTATCATGTGATCCTCTGTGAGGGTCACATGATAGCCAATCACTCCATATAAGGACGTAATTATTCATACCATATAAGAGGTGATAGATCACCTTTAAAACATTGCGCAATATTCGCTGGAATAGCCAAACACCTATAGCTAATCACATACCCGATCAGAAGTTTTGAAAATACCGCCTCAGAAGTAGATTTGATAAGAAAGAAAATATATAAAAAAATGCAAAACAACAAAAGGGTGTGAGTCGTGTGAGGTGTGTGCCAACACTAAACACAAACATTGGTCGTGCATCAGAGCATACTGATCAAATAATGATACTCCTGATGGCCAGATAGTAACCGTAACAACAGCATGTGCTTAGAAGGCATTTTAGAAGCATTTGAGCCCTATCATTGATCCATCGGTTCTGAATCAAATGGACCTGATAGGGACGCAATCGTACAAGACGGGCCTAAAATAAAAATATTGCTCTATCGTACACACGGTATTGCTAGTGTTGTGGTTGATAAGGAGTAAATTGACATTTGCCCCCATTCTGACGCGTGTGAATATATAATAATAATAATTAATTGTGTTGATTGAGTTGACAAAGAAGTCGCCTTGATCTGCTTTAGTCACGTTTGTGAATATTGATGTCCTGTGTTCATGTACGGTATGATACAAATATAAACTATCCGTGAAATAAAACTTAAAAGGTTATTCTATTGTTGGACAGAATTCTATTTTTGACCTCTTTTTCTTTGACAAATATCGCGAAATGCCAACAATTTGTTTTAACTTTCCAGTATATGCAGAATGACGAAAACATTGATATCAAATGGGTTGATGAAAAATTCATAATTTTTATTTTTTAATTATTATTATAATTATTAATGGCGTACAGATATTTATTGACGACGGGAAATCTTATGTGTAGACTTATGCGTCATTAAAATCAACAGTACATTATATGATACAGTGCATAGAAAGTGGTGTAAATATATGTACACATACAGGTACACATACAAGTTTAAAATTATGAAAAGAAATATACATGTTTATATCATATACATGATTGGTCATATACATAATTGATCACCAAAATCAGAGATAAAATAAATGTTATTACTATAAGTAGTAGCCAAAAAAGACACTCTGGAAAGCGTAACAACCAATGGTATACACAAAAGTTGATATAACTAGAGTATATTTTTTACGTACAAACACAATATGTATTTATTAGTATGTATTGAAACATTATAATGACGTCTTAATAATAAAGATAGCCTTTTACCTTTGCACGGCAGAATAGCTATTAATATATGTGTGGTCATTCTAGATTAAAATGTACGTAATAAGGACAATAATAGCGGAAAAATCATTATCATATAAAATGATAATTGGCTATTTACGAAGGACATGGCACTAACAAAACAATATTACAACTTGCTTTTAATCGGAGTTGCCATGGAACAAAAACATTTCCGACCTAATATAGAAAGTTAGCTGACTTAGCATCTCTGAAATCATCCATAAGACTCCACCTCATCTGATAACAAAGGCGACGGAAACGTCCCTAAACGGCCCTAACGGCCACTTAAAAAAACCGAGACAACAGCCGTCTTGATATGTGGCAACACGCTAAGTCAGATCATGAAATATGGATGATATAGAAACAGGTGACTTATGATTGTTCCATATAACAATGTAACGTAATAGCAATAATAGTGATATGATGACGCATAATATTTATAAAGCCATTCACACAGGACAATTTAATGAAAGATTAATTGATACTATTTTCAATCACGACCCAGTTAGTATCACGTATTTGGTGTTGATTTAGCATCTCTGAAGTCCTCCATAAGGCCCCACCTCGCCTGATAACAAAGGCGACGGAAACGCCCCTAAACGGCCCTAAGCGGCCAAAAATAAAAAATCATTCAGCAACACAGCCTGATGTGTGATATATAAAACGCATTATTATATACATTTTTTTGCGCTGACAATTATGAAATTATTATGATATAAATGAAGGAAAAGTAAATGCTGGAAAGGGTGAGTTCTAAGATTTCTTTCAAAGGTTGTTTGTGATTGGGTTCCCCTGAGGGACAGTGGGAGATCGTTTCACAGCCGAGGGCCACAAACGCTGAAAGCATTGTCGCCAGCTGCATGACACCGGTGAGTAGATAGTACAGTGGCAGATCGCAGAGCTCTCTGAAGTGCATAGCGAGCGACTAGTTCCTGTAGTCTGAGTGTAGACATGATGGACACGTGTCACTGTGTATGGCTGAATGGACAATGGGGATGTCTAAATTAACAATTCCAACACAGGAATAATGTTCTTATTGTATCTCTCATTAAAACGTGCTAGATACATGTAGTTGTTAACCAGGGGTCTGGCCGGACGAATGGTTGCCAACTGGCTTCGTCACTCTCTAGTACGAAGCGCTATCATGTATTCGTACGGAAGCTCATCATTAGAATAAGATAATATTAGGTGCCTTTGGCTCTTACACACAATTGCTTAGAACCCATACAGGGTTAACAACATACAAACTGATTGTTGTAGTGTGCATCTAAAATTAATATGCTAAATCCTGTGAGATGTCACCAAGCAGAGTAAGAGTCACAACGTAGATAGCTACAGTGGCAGACCGCAGAACTCTCGAAGGTGCATAGCGAGCGAGAAGTTCCTGTAGATATAATAGACACGCGTCACTATGTATGACTGAATAGACAATGGAGAGGACTATTAACACAGGAAATGAATAAAGTTATTAATGTATCTCTCATTAAAAAATGTTAGATACATACAAACTGATTGTTGTAGTGTGCTTTTAAAATTGATATGCTATGAATACGCATTACGGAGTACGGACTGGAAATAAACGCACACATGGAACAGGGCAATACGCATTACGGAATACGGTATACGGATTACTCAATACGCGTACATGGAAAGCTAGCTTAATAGATAGTAGCCAGAATTGAAACAACATTATAATAACATGAGTATTTATAGGAAGCTGACATTACTTCTACTTGTATGGTGGGAAAGTTGCAGATCCACCATCTACAATGCTGGTCACACTATCAACATTGTGCCAACGTCTCAGGATTCGAAATTCGAGCCGTAGTCGTCTCATGAGCTTAGTCTCGTCAGTTTCGTCGATTACAGGAACTCAATTTCGTCAGTTTCGTCGATTACAGCAACCCAGTTTCGTCAGTCTCGTCTATTACAGGAAACCAGTTTCGTCAGTTTCGTTTCGTCAGTTTCGTTTCGTTTCGTCGAATACAGAAAGCCGGTCACAATGACCCACACGAACGCCATATCAACGATTTCGAAGCATTTCAAGACATAGCCTAATAATAGTCCCGACTGTTGGCTATTCAAGACAGTGATGAGAAAAAGCCTCAAAATGAAAGCATATTACTGTCGCGCGAAAAATTAGAACCAATCATTTATTACTTCATTTTAATCTTAATGATTACATATTAACTAGAATTAAAAAGATAATATCGCATAAAATCAAAAGTAATATTTCAGTTTATGAAACAGAAAGGATACTATCTAATCTATAATTTTTTTTTTAAATATTTTGACTTTACTGTCCTTTTACTGTAGTGATGGGTCACATATACTTTAAACAGTTTGGACTAATAAGAAATATCCGCCACGAAAACAAAATGAGTGGAATCCGTTTAAGCTAATAAGTTGATATATTCTCGATTTCAGGATATTTAATGGTATGGGGCAAGAAACACTTACAAAATTTAAGAGACATGGATACAAGCATTGTTTTCTACATATGTATGTTAGTCCCCCTCCCCCCCCCCCCCCCCCATGGAGCTAAAGACTGGAGCCAATTGTCTATTTGCGTAGAATTATATAATTATTTATTTTCAGTAATAATAAAAATAAATTGCTTTTAAGGGGTTTATGCAGATTACACGCGAGCTTAAGGGAATTAATGCAGATAACCAGGGAACTAACGAGTTTAATGCAAAAAATGAGTTAATACAGATGATACCTGCATAGTGGCCTACCCATCTTGTCGCACTCGGTCTGACAGTCAGACGACTGGTCTGGTCCGACAACTTGATAGATGAAGATGAGGCCTACTTTGTCCGCATACTTACAACAAGGAGTTTACAACATCCCATATACCATGACATCACAACAACATTTCCGGCGTAATAAAAAGCGAACGCACTGTAAACACTGGTAAACGTTAGACCCTACGCTAGAACCATAATACGAAAAATGTATGCAATATTCATGATCTTATTTATGTTCCTAAACAATAATACTACGTTTTGGAACAAATAGATTTGACTAGACTATTTTAATTTAAAGCAGTTGGGTCGTTTTGATTCACTGCATCATAATATATACATCGCTACGGTCCTCACTCACGTGGACGTTGACCATCTTGTGCATGTGGTTTAGTCAACCATCTAGGTATAACGGTTCTTAAAAAGTCAGCAATAATCACGTTTTTCTAGTTTCAGCGTAACGGGGGGTACGTTGAAAATAGTTTCAACGTACCCGCCGGTATACTGAAAGGGGGTACGCTGAGACGGTTACACCGGGGTGAACTACATTGTAAATGAGTAGTTGATTACACTTACAGTACACAAATTATTGTAATCGACAATTTGTAAGGGTGTGTAATGCTAGTAAAAAATAATTGTAATAAAAAAAATTAAGGTCACAATTGACTTAATTACACTTAAATAACTGTATTCAAATAATTACTGAGAATATATTGAATTTTGCGTAGCTAAACATATACGTTCACTGCAGCTTTATAATGTCACTATCAACAACTTCAAACACCGTTGTCCTGACATTATACATCTGTACCGTATCCCGCGCATTAACGTGCATGCACTTATATTTGAAGATGCACTTAGTTTTCGAAAACAGGTGCATGCACTTATATTCGAACACAAAAAATATCTTAAGTAGAAGAGATGCACTGATATTCGAACATAAAATTACCTTGATAATAAAAACATTACCCTTTTCAATATGTGCCCGAAAGACCCTTTGAGGACCATTTCCTGTAGTCGGTCATAGTGCTCTGATGAAAATGATAATATTGCCATTTGTACACTTGTAGCTGACAAAAACTATAACAAGTATTTCAAATTTCACCCAGTACGTATTTAACAGTATACTTATATATATATATAAAATATTGCAGTGTAATAATTGGTGTTTACCTAGGCATAAATTAAAATTTAACCTTTTTTCTGCAAAAAAATGGAAAATCATAATTTTTTTTAAGGGGCGATTTTTTTTCCTTTTGGACACATTTTTAGAGGGGTAATGTTTTGAGACTAGTTACATACATTCCAAAGAAAAAAAAGTGAGAAACCTATGTTTTTTGAGGGGGTGCAGCAAACTCTGGATTTAGACTAGTTCTCAGAATCAGCCCCAGGACTAAGAAGAGCTTATTGGACAAAGGGTATGCGATGCTTATGACATGACAAGACGAGATTTTTCTTGTGGAAATAGTAATAATTATGGTTTGGAAGAACTCACCAGGTGGCGCATTGCTTAGAATTTAGTCAGCATATCCAGTGTTTTCTGATAAAGGAGATCCCGGAGATATATACTATTGTTGTTTCCGTGCACAATTTCGAGTGCTTGCGAGTCACCCACTCAATGAATTTGTTTCGTAGAAGCTTGTTAATATGATTCCATTGAAGCTAAATTCCGCAATGGCATGTAGACACATGGTACATGCCGCTGGACTGTTTATTCTGTGAAACTCAATGACCTTGACCTCCTTTGTTTTCACCGAGCTGGCTAATACAATGAAGTATGGGAGAGGGGATCTTATATAACCTTGTTTTCACCGAGTGACGTCACTGCAATTTACAGGATGAAGTATAGTGGAGGGGGTGTTATATAACTTTGTTTTCACCGAGTGACTTCACTGCGTTTCACATGATATACTGAGAAGGAAAAGCAAGACAAATCGACTACAGTAACAGTTTTTTAATCGAGATAGGGGCTATGCTTATCTATATAATGACAACATCTGTAAACGTATATGGTTTGCCCGTGGTAATGTCTCGGCAACTATTGTTTTGTTTAAGATTAATTTTAGGTGCAGGGCTGTGTGCATTTTACATTGCTGTGTATTGCGATTCACATGTTCGAATGAAACTATTACATGCATTGCATTGCATCGCAATGTATTGCATTTCATTGCTATGATTTGCGTATGTATTGTATTGTAGGCCTGTGTACTGTAGTCATGGTATTGCACTGTATTGCAATGCAATGCAATGCAATTTAATGCAATTCAATGTAATGCAATGCACCGCAGTGCAACATAGCCCAGCGCAGTGCAGTACAGTGCAGTACAATGCAGTGTTTTGTATTGCATTGCTGTAGAGATAAGTCTAAAAATGAAATAAAATTCCACGGGAGCAGTATGTCTAAAGTAAAATAAAGGCAACGCAAATGTCAGACGAATTCATAATAAGAGGAATATTCCACCAGTCTTTTATTTATATTTCATTATCAGCAGACAGCTGAGCACACCTGTCTGTGGTTGCTCTTTTCCAGAAACCATGGTGATATTTCATCCGAGGTTATTATTATTTTCGTCCAGTTCGGTCCTGGTTATACATGTTATATATAGTGACAAATATCTCAACATGTATGTCATTGTCACTCCAGAAACATTGATTACCCACAATATACAAAAAGATTTGTATAACAATTTACAATGTTGGACTAACATCGAAGAGGTTGAGCCGACGTTGTACAAATGTTATACAAATGTTTTGTGTTTGCTGGGTATGCATTTTATTGCACGATTACTTTGATGTTTTTTTATGCTTTAAATTACGCATGAATAATATTCCCAAATCGTTGCTCGTAATGTGTACTAGTATATATATGTGGGGTGTCACACTACAACGTAGCGTACTAGCGTATTCCATGCAGCGTATGGGAAATATCACCCATGCGCTGGTAAATGTTGACAAATGCTTGGGGTACGTTAGGCATTGTTCACATACATTGCATTAAATGTGTGTGTATTATGGTTTATACGTTATTAAAGCAAACGTTTATAATAATAATAATAATAATAGTTCTTATATATATAGCAGACAGACAGACAGACAGACAGATATTTTATTGACAGAAAGAAAGTCAATCCAGACTTATTTGTCATAGAACTAGAGATATGTACATGTATATACAACATTGTTAATTTGTTAAAATCATATGACAATATACATAGTATGACATACATAACTAAAATCATGTTAACTGGCATTGCCATAAGAAACACTGGGTATGTACTTTAAATAAGATTGAAAGGCATTGCCAGGGTAACATAAGGTCTATCATTTTGTTTCCCGCACCAAAACCAGAGATAAAATAGCTACTATGTATGACATGCTAATTATATATATAGTAGCAAAAAAGACACTCTGGAAAGCGAAGAAACCAAAAATATATACAAGTGCATAATTATGCTACAGTAATTTGAGAATGTATTAGGACAATGTTAAAAATTACACGATATTTTTAAAAATCAAATATTATATCATGCAAGTACAATCAATGTGACAATCTGCGACACAGGTAGCTCCGAGCCATGTGACCATGCAAGCACAGTCGCTATGAACTCGGCGATTCCCTGATATAGACTAGTGATGTAAATTTAACAACGTAATAACAGTAATACCACCGAAACACAATATATACATACTAATAAAAGTCGGACATGGTGGTTCGTCGACTGCCAACAAAGTATAGCATCAGAACCATCCATATTATCGAGTGTTGGAGACTTAGTGATGTAATAAGAATAACAATTACGGATAATAATTATGCGTGCCATTCACGCAGGACATGGCACTCACACAATAGCAATAAAGTTTGTTTAATTAACTAGTGATTTATTATCTTTATGGCCCTCGCACAAAAACATTACAGCTTATTTTAATTCACTATATTGTTTAGTTCATACCATTTCACTCACGACCTAGTTAGTACCACATACTTAGGAGTTACAATCGAAGAAAAACATTCCCGACCTCATAGAGAAAATCAGTTGACTTAGCAACTCTGAAATCCTCCATAAGGCCCCACCTCGTCTGATAACAAAGGCGACGGAAACGTCCCTAACCGGCCCTAAAAAGCCAAATAATAAGATCCGAGAGCAACAGCCGTCCTGATATGTGGTAATACCCAAGTCAGATCATGAAGGCATGATAATATGGATAATATAGCGACAGGTGACTTGTGATTGTTCTACATAAAAATGTAACGTTAAAACGATAATAATGATAATAATTAATCATGCTAGTCAGGACACACATACAAAATATTTCAGCTTGAAGATGAATTAACATTTATCATACTCAATATTTTTAACCCTTAATTTGTTTAAAACAACCATAGATAAATTTTGCTAGCGACTTCACCACTGTTATGTCTCTAGATGTCATAATTCGTAGAAAAATATCATTTGTTGGTTGCATATTGATAATTCCGGCTATAGAATTAAGCAAGATTTCGCGTTCATTGTTCATGGCATTACAGTGGAGAAGAAGGTGTATTTCGTCGTCAATTTCGTTTGATTCACACCTTGTGCATATTCGTTGGTTTATTGGAGTTATTGGATTATTGAATCGTCCTCTCTCTATTTTTAAATCATGTGAGCTCATTCTATATCTCGCCATTGCTGTTATGAGGTGGTTCCCCTTTATGTTTAAGATGTATGGTTCCACACACAAAGATTTTTTCACTAATGAATATGTGCGCAGCTTACTTGAACTCTCAATATCTTGTCTCCACCGCTGTGTAAATATTCTAACAATTGAATCTTTAAAGAAAAGCATGAATTTATTTGTATTGCCAGTGTGCTGCGTCTCCCAAGCTTGGTCTAGCCCGGTTAGTTCAAGGACAGACCGAATACGCGAGCACCAGTTTGTGAATCCAGTGCCATCTAGCTCTAGTAGCATATTGTAGGCATTTCTGACAGGGTGGTTCTGAGATAGGTCTAGAATTCTACACCAATATTTTACAGCTTTAATATGTTGCCTGATAATCAATGGAAACCGTCATGTGTCACCATAAATAGCAGGAGTGGGTGTTTGCTTTCTAACACCCAGCGTTGATTTAATAAATTTTAGATGTATTTTTTCCAAATCGTTAACACTATCACCGGTATACCATATATCACTTGCATACTCTAATATGGGCAGTATTTGACAATCAAAAACCTTGAATGCAATAACAGGTGACAATTTACCGACTACGGGACGAGATTGCTTGTGTAGAGAAAAAAACTGCTTTACCAGCTTGGGAAGCGAGATGGAGAAACGTTTCTTTCAATACATTCGTAGGATATTTAGTGCTATATACAACCCCAAGGTATTTATATTTTTAATTTTTTTCTATTATGTCATCACCATAGTAGAAGCTGTCACATTCTGACGTATGACGTTTGTTAAATATGAGAACTTTTGTTTTAGGAATGCTGACTATTATATGCCACAGAGAAGCATACTTATACAGGGCAGTTAATTGCTTTTGCAATCCATTTGCAGAATCTGAAAAAAGGACAAGGTCGTCTGCAAATAACAAGTATACAATTAATAAAGTGTCTCTATAGCGCTAAAATGCACATAATGTGCTCGGCGCGCTTCACAACTCTTTACAATTGATATCATTGTATTAACTATTAAAACATACGCAGAATAATGTAAAGGTATGTCAGATGAACGTTACTCATATAGGTTATGTTATTACGCTGGTCATACAGTATGTATATAAGTACGTTGATCTGGTAATTTTCGCTTTGTAATGCATAGTAGTTTCGGGGAGGTATTGCAAAGATATTCGCGCGTCAAAACTACACATGAAATGTCGATGTCAGCGATAAAGTTAGTTTTTGGTCTTTATCTGTGTCAGTGTCGGTAAGAATCGTGACCCTGAGTTTATTGTACAGAAACTAGAACCAAGAGCTAGAACGATTGGGGGGAAACTGTGACATCACCAGACAACCCTTTAAGCGCTAAATGAAATAATTTAAATTTTCACCCACTTGAAGTTGGGTCTCCCTACCGCGATCCACAACTACAAGTTGGTGAAAATTACTCATATTTGTTTCATTTCAGACCAAATATTTGCAAATCTTGATGTTTAAACGCTCATTTCATTCCCGATAACAATGATTTATTCAGCTAACAAAATGCATTAAAAACTAGTTACTGTAGTCGCTTTTAGCGGTGTAAGGGTTAACCCTTATGCTGCCGATTTTTTCAGATTATTTTTCATTCATTTGAAGCCGGAATTGCTAACGCAATTCCCAGCTTCAAATGACGAGAAATAATTATATTCATGAACAAATATACATCTTCCAAATGTAACTATTAGATTAACCAAGCACCTATCACAAAACATTTTAGCAATTCGAGTTGAATTTATTGGTTTGAATTTTGCTTGAAAACGGATATATTCGGTCCCGGCAACATAAGGGCTGAGTCTGATTTCATTGTGTAGCACCACTTGCGGTTTTTTTGCTTATCGTCTGCTCGAGGTAAAGTGTCTTATCTACACATCAGTGAGCATAACGATCTTGTCGATGTTGATTTTGTACTGGTTCAGCATTTCTAGTTTTTCCCAGGTTAGTGACCAGACTAATATAATCGTCTGGCAACAGCTGCGGTCATGTCGTATTTTATGTTACAAACATCAAAATGATCATCAATTTAAACATTTTTTCTCATTGTTATTTTGATCATTGGTGATGTAGACTTATTGCGGACTATTTCTCTATTCCACAGAGGTGAGATGGGTGTCACGAGCCCACGCTGTATGTACTCAAGTTCATAGTACATAGGATAAAATCATTCCAATAAAAACTTTTCACTTGTTCACACGCTGCTTGAGGTCATAATTAGGTAGCTAGCTGTTTTTCAAGTACCAGCTGCAGTATTCAAAATTGCAGCACGCCAATATTTCGTGAATCCCTGGAACTATGTGATTATAATAATGTAATGTTTTTCACCCCTGTTTATTCCAGCTTATATATTTATTGTACATTTTAGGTCTTTTCAATTGCATAATTCCATATACAGTATTGCAGGAGAAGTACACTGAATAACTTTAGTTATCACAAATAAATACTGTATATGCAACCAAAAAGCTGTACATTTGAATTATGTATTCTGGTGTGCGATACCTAAATATAAAATGTGATGCTTTGGGCGATCCAAGAAGATGCATCAAACAATTTTTTTTTTTTCTGGGATGCTCGAATTCTGTTTGAATAATGTGAGCGTCCACTCAGACGCCGACTAGGTGTTCTGCATGAAAGCTCCCTTGTCATCACAACTGTTCTTGTTTCGTCCTCATAATTATAATATTTTACATGACACTTTTGTTGTTTAAAATTATCACATGCCATCCCCTAGCTTTCAAAGTGTTGTATGTGCCACTCATTAGAGTGGCACATACAACAATTTGTATGCTAGGAGACGATATATTATCGTGTGATATCAAAACATCGTATGGTTGACTGGTTATATGACTATTTACGGACTAAAATGGACATAACTATGCATCTTCAAAAGCCTCCATCAACAACAAAATGTTAACCTAGTAAACACGATACACCCTGCATTGCTGGGCTCGCGTTGGCCCACAGTCTGCGAACCTCTGCCAGCATTTTTACAACAGTTGGTCAATGTATTGTGTGTGCTTGGATGGGCCATGCATGCATCCCAGCAAACATGATGCACTGACCGAAAGCTGGTTCAATGTTGGGCCAGCGTCGCAACCACTGGCCCAATATTAAACAAGCATTGGATACGTGTATCGTGCTTAACTCTATTGTTGACCATCACGATGGTGACCATGGTGACATATGTGTGGGATAACAATGACGCACTGTATCTTTCTGTCTGACCTAGAAAAATAGAATCCCATTATATTTAATTTATTATATCCCTTGATGACGACCCTGCTTGATGAGCTGGGATCATGTACATGCCTGGTCTGCAGGATAACACGACACCCAGGCAGCAAACACAAACCGTTGAAGCAGCGTCTTATACTTGGCGGGCTCCCGTTTACAACGTCGGCCAAACATACAGCTTTGATTTTTGATATGTGTTTGGTAGGTGTCTGGTGCGTTTATCACAGTCTGCACTTGATATGACGTAGAATGTGGGTGTCAGCGTGAGCCATCCGTGTCCGTCTGCCTGAGTGTGCAAACACAAGATGTCCAATCAATGCTGGTCTGATGTCTACGGCGTTGGTCCAATGTTAGACTAGCAATGGCTCAACATCTCCTATTTGTTTGCGAGCGTCCTGGTTCCATACGACTAGCACTATATAATAGTCTCTGGGATACCTTGTATTAATTGAAAACAATATTGTATTGTATTGTCTTATGGTTTTTTCTGTTGTAAATGTTAATGGTCTTATGTGTTTTACAGTTTAAAATACTATACTCAATAAAGTCAGAGGATTGCGTACAAACACGTACAGATTTACTACCAAACGCTTGTACTTTCATCCTTGTATTTGTCAATGTTGGTTCACCGTCCACGACGCTGGTCCAACAGTGAAACAGCATGACGTCAACGTTGTAGGTTGGGGCTAGATGGAGATGCTGCCCTCGGATTTGCACTCACCTGACTTCCACCTGCGCGACATGACTAATGTGCGTAACCAGCCTGAAAGCCCACCCCCAGCAATTACGAGACCATGAAACAATGCTGTTTTAATGTTGGGCCATTGTCTGCGACGATGTCCCAGCATTAAAACAACATTGGTTCATCGTCTCGTGTTTTCTTGATTAAATCACTGACCTAATTGCTGTGTTCGTGATCAATGCGGCCAACATAAACATGATAATAATTGCTAGTTCTAATTGCTAGTTCTAATAAGAAAATACACATCTCTTCTTTCAGCATTATTTAGCTCCACCAAACCTAATCAATTATCAAAATTGTTGGATTTTCATTATTATATTATATATAATATAATAATCACACAATAATGTTTGGCCTGATTGATTGTTTCTCAACAAACACGAGCCATTCACCAATATTGTCTTAATATTGGTCTACCTACATGTATATCACACAGATCCAGCATTGACCCTTGCCACGCTGAAATATTTTGTATAAACCATGGAAACCAAAGGGTTTTTTGTTCAATTTGTAATCATCATAAATGGCTTAGTTGGCTCTTTCTGCTTCATTTGAATACCTATGTTATGGGTCTACGGCCATTAGAAATATTTTAATCATTTCGGTGCGGGGACCGACATTAGCTGCCAGGTTTAGTACTTGAGCTACATCATTTGATGTTCCCGATCAATCAAAAGTGATATCATCACTAAGTAGACAGCAAATATTTCAGATTTGGAAGTTTTGCAGATATCAATTCATCGGTGGTGTTTTTGATTCGTCACTTCTGGTGACACTCGTCTATAACAATGTAGGTGATATCTATTTCAGCCGCATCAAATTCCTTGACTCTCACCTCATCAATATTATAACCCCCATAACCCAAACATTAACCCTTCAAGTGCTGTGCACGCCTATTATAAAAACTTTTATTTCGTCTTTTTAGCCGACGAAATCATTGGCATTGGAAATAAAATCAGTATTTATACATTAAGATTTGCAAATGTTTGGTCTCAAATCAAACAAACATCAGTATTTTTCACCCAGTTGAGGTTGTAGGTCGCGGTAGCGACGCACAACCTCAACGGGGTGAAAATTTAAATAAGATGACTTAGCAGGACAAGGGTTAAAACAAGAGATAGCCTCATGTCTAGGATTTTTATCTTTATGTTAGTCATAAATGGACTCATGTTACAAAACTAGTGAATCTTATCAGCCGTTCATCTTGTCTGACTTATTACATGACATCATGACAGTGATATTTTCTTTGTGGATGAGCTCATTTCCACCTGGAACAGTGAGAATTCTTCTTATCTGTCTCAAAGTACAAACGTCTAGCCAGAGTAGCAGATATTTAGCTCAGAGGGGATGGTATGAGATTTCAGTCCCCAAACAATGCTACGTCCAAAGAACAAGATAATATGTGATTTCAATAATTAATATATATCTATAGCCAATGCTCTCATTATCGTGAATATAGATTAGGACAAAAAATATTTATTTATCACCCCTTCGCTGTTTCAATAGAAGACCGACCTTAGACGTTAATTATTTTGCTGAAACAAAATGGATCGAAATATCAAATGTCGTGTCAAATACATTGGTTCATAAGCGTTGGCTCAATGTATTAAATTAACCCTTGAAACGCTACATTCTACAATTATTTTTTACCCACTTGAAGTTGTGTCTCCCTATTGCGACCCACAACTTCAAGTGGGCAAAAATGACCCAAATAATACAGGATTTGAATGAAAACATATAGCAATTTTTCAAATTCAATGGCGATTTCTCCTTTAAATCATTTTTAAATTATTGAAAATAAAGAGGGTGAAACAGCCATAGACGCGACTAGCATTTTTACCCTTTAACCGCCAAATTATTCAATTGGAATTTTCACTCGCTTGAAGTTGTGTATCGCTGACGCGATCCACAACTTCAAGTGATTGGAAATTATTCAGATTTGACAAAATGGAGGTCAACTGTTTTGAAATCTTGCTGATTGATGTCACGTTCTCTTTTTACATTTTTAAAAGCTGATATGTAATGTGCTGATTAAAAGTGTGAAAAACGTATATAATCGGGACCGGCATTTGAAGGGCTAAGGATTAATTAATCCCTACAACGCGGGAATCGACTTTAGTCGTCAGAATCTGACGTCTTGAGACGTCAGATTCTGACGTCTAAAGTCGATCCCAGCACTGTAAGTGTGAACATATTCATAATGGCCGTAGATCCATAACATAGATATTCAAATGAATCGGAAAGACATAGCTAAGCCGTTTATGATGGTTTCAAATTGAAAAAACAACAACTTTGGTCTTAATGGTTTATACAAAAATATTTTAGCGTTTTAAGGGTTGAACCCGCGTCTTGTGTATGTTGAGATTACTTTTATGTCGTCAACGTTTTTACGTCAAGCCCTCTTGACGTGGACAGATATCACACTGATACACGCAAAAACGAGACGTTCACCCAATCTTATTGATTTAATATCTCGTGTTCGCTGGCTATTCGTGGTCATATGACGTCATCGTCGTGTGCTTCCCACCCCACAGCTTGACTGTATTTTTATAGGTTATCGTGTTATCTTCGTTGGTTTCAGAAATGATCACATCATGCTATAATGTCACAGTAAATACAGACAATGTATTTTACCCTGTCTTTTGTGCTATAATCATCCTGTATGAACTTATTCGTTATTCTTAAGGTATGTAAATTAATATCAGCAATAATGGAATCGACAAAATTGTGCTCATATATGCAATTGCAATTTAGTCTGATTAAAATAAAATACATAATTGTATTAAATATTATAGTAGAAGAATATCAATAATAATAAAAAAGATATAAATGACGTGAATTTGAAATTATATAATAATTATATTTTATAAATATTTTTGATGATCATTAAAATTGCTATGTGGTGTGAGACCCATAGACGGAGAATGTGACACGAAATAACCTCACATTTGTTTGCAGAAAATAACATAAAATCTTAACGTTTGCAAATGATGTTTGAGATACATGATGACGTTTAACTTCATTTCAATAATTGATCTATAATTGTTTTTGAACAATGGGTTCTTACTAAATGAGCACGGAAAATACTAAGAGGTTAGCCATGTTAACTAGATCCCAATACTAAATTTTCCTTATACAAGCAAAACACTTTTTTTTAAATGATCTCTATTCAACTGACATGTCACAGCATTTTTTCTTTACAAGAAAACAACTTTTGTCTTCTACTCAGAGCTATGAAGATTTATGGTATAATCAGACACAAAGGAACACTGGTTGGAGGATAAAATTTTGAAACAGGGACACAAAAGATTCCACTATAAATAGCATATTGACCCTTGTCCTGCTGAATTTCTTCAATTGTATTTTTCGTCATTTGAAGCTGGAATTGCTAACGCAATTTCCAGCTTCAAATGACAAAAAATATTACTATTTAGACATTTGGACATGTCTAAAATTATATTATTTGATCAACAAAGCATCTATTAAAAACTATTTTATCAAAATAAAGTGATATTTGTATTGATCTTTTACATCCTTAACCCCGTATATATCCGGCCATAGCAGGACAAGGGTTAAGTATAATATTACGCCAGTCTATTCTACTTGAGGAATCTGGAGTACACTTGTGGTGACACGATGACAAAGGAGTGATTCTACCTTATGTGGCACATCTTCACAACTCACCCAGATTATCACCCAGTGCTGGGTTACTGTAGGCCCACCTGTCTACAATGCTGGCCCATTAGCCAGTCAGCATTGGTGAAAATGGCGTGTTTATCTTGCGTGTAAAACGGCCATAATCGTGTGTTGACCAAGTAAATCTCTGCTGTGCTTTTGTCATGACACAAAGCCGGTGTGATGACGCACAGTGTAAACCCAAATAATTTACCCAATGCCGGGTTATGGCTGCGCTAATAGCGTACGTGTTGAACAGACATCCAGAAAATGCTAGATCTCTTGAGTGGCCATATGATAATAATCAGTGTCATAATAAACAGATAAAAGTATTATTGAGTTGCAACACGGTAAAAAAATATTTACTTTACTTTACAAGTTACATGTTAGATCTGAGAAAAAGGCCTATGCATTTTCTACTGGCAGTTTACATACATTGTACATTTCATGGGAGCGAAAATGATATATAAGTTAACATGTGGACTCCGGCAAACCGACCTATTTCTGATATATCTGATTGATCGAGATGGCCATCTCGACCAATCAAAAGCCTACAATATATCACAACTTGTACGAGAATACGGGCTCTGATCACCAGTTGTTGTAGGACCTAGCATGTGAAAAACGATTAAAACTTGAGCATTTTTTTCTATTTGAAATCATCATAAATGTCTTAGTTAGCTCTTTCTGATTCATTTGAATACCTATGTATTTTTTTTTTAATTTTACAGCGCGGGGATCGACTTTAGTCGTCAGAATCTGACGTCTATAGACGTCAGATTCTGACGACTAAAGTCGATCCCCGCGCTGTAAGGGTTAAGCGATAAGCACCGCTATAGTCGTTTTTAATTTGTTTTATTAGCCGATGGAATCTCTGAAGTTCCGGCTTACATGTGGTAGCGAGACACAAGTGGGTAAAAATTTATATCAAGAAACAACACGTTTACCCAATGCAGGCCTAACTTTTTCAGTGCGGTGACCGTCTTTGTAGGTCAGAATTTGACTTCTGCAGCCTATACGTCAGAATCTGACGTAGGCCTATAAAGACGGTCCCTGTACTGAAAGAATTAAATCAAGTTATAATGGCCTTAGACACATAACATAGGTATTCAAATGAAGCGGAACGAGCTGACTAAGACATTTATGATGATTTCAAATTTAAAAGAAACCTTCGGTCTCTTGGTTTGTACAAAAAATATTTCAGCACTTTAACCCTTTAACCGCCATATTATTCAATTTGAATTTTCACCCACTTGAAGTTGTGTCTCGCTGACGCGATCCACAACCTCAAGTGAGTGAAAAGTATTCAGATTTGACAAAATGGAGGTCAACTCTTTTCAAATCTTGCTGGTTAATGTCACATTGTATCTCTAACATATTTAAAATGTGGTACTTAATGTGCTAATAAAAAATGAAAACCCAAATATATGCGGCACCGGCGGTTAAAGGGTTAAGGTGTAATAACGGCCCACAATCTACGACGCTGAGCCATTATTAAACCAGCAATGGGCGACAGTGTTGTGTTTGCTCATGGAAGTCGTGATTACCTGATCACCGTCTCTGTAAAACCGACTCGTGATCGTCATAGTGTGATACTAGCAAACACGAGACATGAACCCAATGTTGGGCCAGTGTCAAAGACGGTGGTCCAATATTTAAACAACATTGGATAAATGCCTTGTGTTTGACGGGTTAATTCTAATGTCGAGATGTATGGAGTATTAGTAAAATGAAATGAAATGAATAGGGTTTTAGGCCACCTTTGTGCACATATAGGCTAAAGTTGGCCAGAAGAACGTGATAATGGTGAGATGAATCAGACTATACTGCCCTCCAGACACTGAATTCGAAATTTGAGCCCTGGCCTTCTGAGGCCGAGCACGCTGCTTCTCTGTCACGGAGGCTCCCCACAATATGTAATCTTCACGAGTGAGCGGGGAAGAAACATTTTATTTCTGTGAAATTTGGAGGCCAGAGTGAAGTCAGCTCCAACCACTGAACCAGGGCCTCCGCCCCATGGAGTATTAATGATGCTGGACATAACCAAAAAGCAGTAACTGCTTACTTTACAAGTGAGCAATCCCTACCTTTTGGCTTTGTTATATCCCCATATTTTGTTTGGAACATCGTTTTGATCACGTTACTTTTTAGTATAATTTTTGATCAATTTTTGATCGCTGGTTTCTAATTAGCAAAATTATAATGTTCAAACAACGTATAGTGTGATGTCCTGCTTTATAAGATATAGAAGAGTGTATGGTATAGTTCCACTATAATAAATAAAAATAACAAAGAATGGGGCTTATATTTTTATGATCATCTCGATGCTAACGTACCCAATCTGTCAGGAGGGACCGATAATCTGATAATACACAATTTCTTGGTTCCCTATTTAATTTATGTGGTAAAAATTATTACTTTAATATAATATAATTCAGCAGGATAATATTAATATAGTCTAAACTAAAGTGCATACACGACATTGTGTTGACGTCACTATGGCTTCCATTTGACGTCAACACTATCATGATCAGATATATTTGTACTGTACTGCTGCGCAAAATCAAAAGACCGTGACTGCTTATATTTCGAGTAGGCAGGTTCTGTCGAAATACAAAAAAGCCACCCTAATCTAAGGATGCATCGCATGCACGATGTTCATTTGATGTCCTAACCCTTTCAGTGCGGAGACCGTCTTTATACGTCAGAATCCTGACGTATAAAGACGATCCCCGCACTGAAAGAATTACAATATTTGCAATGACAGCAGACTCTTAACACAGGTGTTTAAATGAACCGGAAAGTGCTAAACTAAGATATTTATGATAACTTAAAATTGAATTTTTTTAAACAACAAAAAATCAGCATTGTAAGGGTTAAACGGACGTGTATACGTCGATCACTGGGTGGAGTTTTTTGGATGCCGACACATTGTCCTTAGTTATACTGTAAGGGCAGCTCTATTAATTAATTAATTAAATAAAATTGTCGTTTTATACAACTGAGCGTTTATTCATTCATAAATTCACTTTTTTGTACGAATCTAATAGGCTCGATAGCAGATAATTTTGTGTTCAAATTGTCGTCTTATACAACTGAGCGTTTATCAGATGTATAACAGAGGTTAATGTACGGTATTGACCTGTGCTGAGACAGACAGGAACATTTTGTCCAGAATGTAAATATCATTAATAATACGTAATGCTTCTATCTTGTATTTACCTACCTTCGCTTCTGATTATTGGAGACACGATACATCATGATGTCAGAGATCATGAGTTTCATAGAAAGGAAACAAAAAGTCCGAAATACAACATGTTAAATAAAGTCACATTTTATTATTGTCATTTCAAATTGTTTTTTGACGCATCACAACGTTTTTATGCGACACGCAGATTTTGAAATCGATTAGAATGAAATGATGTTAACCTTTTAACCGCAGGTGCCGATTACATTCGTTTTTCACATTTTAGCACATTACATATCAGCTTTTAAAGAGGCTGAAAGTAAAACGTGACAGCGATCAGCAAGATTTTAAAATAGCTTACCTCCATTTTGTCAAATCTGAATAATTTGTACCCACTTTTCAATTGGGTAAAAATTTAAATTGCATAATTTGGCGGTTAAAGGGGTAACATTTCCGAGTGGTGACATCAATGTCAGGTTGGATGATTGACGCTTGACGCTTTCACATACTGTTGTCGCTACAGCACTGCCTGCAATTTAAAAACTATACAGCTGCTGTGGAGATCTAGTAAACCTGATAAAACACTAATCGTAAAAGATTACATAGCTTAAGCGTATGGTTTTTTGTTCATTTGCGTCAGCCATGTCATCTCAAAAAAAAAAATATACAGAGAAGATAAAACAGACACACATGTAGGACCAAGGTAAGAAAATTCTGGATTAGATAATTAAAACATGTAACAATATGTCCATTATTTCACGATTTATCTACATAACTTGTTCCGTTGGGCAAAATAGAAGTGTAGTTGTATGTATACGATATATTTAGAAAGCCATTATAAAGACCGTTTTACATGTCAACTTTGACATATTGGTCATTTCATTATTTAATTTTTAAATATTTTTTTTGGCGGCCATTTTGGATTTGGTCAATTTACATGGATTTAAACAGTTAAAAAAAGGCACTCCCTTTTCATCTTATCACTACTATGTTCCAAATGAGAATAAACAAAAAATCACTTTTAACAAACATTTTGCACGAAAATACATAAAGGCATATACTATAATGCCAAACTACAGTAACTGCTTACCTTCAAGCATAGACCTAGGGCTCTAATTATCTGCTTTCCAGTAAGGGGCTGCTGCCTTGTGACTTTGGAGATGAGTATAATGTAGATGATTTTGTTTTCAATATTACGAGGACAGTGTACACCTTGTGAATTGTAAAGGTACTTAATGGTAGGAAAATAATACACAGGAATGTGTATCAAGTGGGTGGTAAACGAGAATCTTAAAAATGATGGGTGACGGTGTCCACTGTCATTGTCAGTAATTATGTCAATCTGATCAATGCAGATTCTGACGTAGGCCTATAAAGACGGTTCCAGTACTGAACGAATTAAACTATTTAAAATGGCCTTAGACCAATAACCTTAGTCTTATAGACCAATAACATAGGTATTCAAATGAAACGGAAAGAGCTAAGCCATTTATGATGATTTCAAATTGAAAAGAAACCTTTGGTCTCTTGGTTTGTACAAAAAATATTTCAGCACTTTAATCAATCTACGACGCTGAGCCTTTATTAAACCAGCAATGAGCGACAGTGTTGTGTTTGCTCATGGAAGTCGTGATTACCTGATCACCGTCTCTGTAAAACCGACTCGTGATCGTCATAGCGTGATTACAGCAAACACGAGGCATTCACGCTATCTTGTTTCAATGTTGGGCAACCGTCAAAGACGGTGGTCCAATATTTAAACAATAGTGGGTGAATGCCTCGTGTTTTATGTATGGAGTATTAGTAAAATGAAATCAAATGAAAAAAATGGGGTTTTAGGCCACCTTTGTGCACATATAGGCAAAAGTGGGCCAGGAGAACATCCTGAGGATGGTGAGATAAATCGAATCGAATCAAATCAAATCAAATCAAATCAAATTCATTACCATATTATATCCGTACAGGATTCAGGGTATATACATTATTGGTGGTACATTATTATATATGGATGTCATCATGCACAAGTGGTCTAACCCACATTTTGACGATTTTGAGAAAAAATCGCGCTGCAACATGAAGTACAGAATAAAACTAATAAATACAAATTAACACAAAAAGGTAACAAAAACAGTGACCAAATGGTCCAACCCTGAATGTGAAACTCATATATTGATCAAGTTGTTGCTATCAAAAACATATATTTTCATTGTTTTTTTAATGTGGGTTAGCCCACTTGTGCATGATGCCATCCATATAATACATTGATGTAACTGCCTGCTTGGAAAGTATGAATGAGATGACATTGCCCTCCAGACACTGAATTCGATATTCGAGCCCTGGCGCTCTGAGGCCGAGGGTGCTGTCTCTGAGTCACGGAAAATCCCCACAATAATATGTACTATTTACGAGTCAGCGGGGAAGAAACATTTTGTTTCTTTGAAACTTGGAGGCCAGAGTGGGGATCGAACACGCGATCCCCGACTTTCCAAGCAGGCAGTTATAACCACTGCACCAGAGCCTCCGCCCCATGGAGTATTAATGATGCCGGACAGACCCAAAAGGCAGTAACCAAAAAGCAATCCCTACCTTTTGCCTTTGTTATATCCCCATATTTTGCTTGGAACATCATTTTTACACATTACTGTTTAACATAACACTTCTCAGAATATTTTGATCGCTGCTTTCCAAGCAGGCAGTTCTAACCACTGCACCAGAGCCTCCGCCCCATCGAGTATTAATGATGCCGGACCGAACCAAAAGGCAGTAACCAAAAAGCAATCCCTACCTTTTGCCTTTGTTATATCCCCATATTTTGAAACATCATTTTAACACATTACTGTTTAACATAACACTACTCAGAATATTTTGATCGCTAGTTTCTAATTAGCATAATTTTAATGTTTAAACAACGTATAATGTGGTAGGTCCTGCTTTATAAGATATAGAAAAATGTATGGTATAGCTCCACTATAATAGAAAAAATAAGAAAGAGTGGGGCTTATATTATTATGATAACGTCGATGCCAGCCTACCCAATCTGTCAGGAGGGACCGATATTACCCAATTTCATGGTTCTCCATTTAATTTATGTGGTAAAATACTTCAACATAATATAATTCAACAGGATAATATCAATATAGTCTAAACTAAAGTGCATACACGACATTGTGTTGACGTCACTCTGGCTTCCATTTGACGTCAACACTGTCATGATCAGATATATTTGTACTGTACTGCTGCGCAAAATCAAAATACCGCATCTGCTTACAATGTATATTTCGAGTAGGCAGGTTCTGTCAAAATACAAAATAACCACCTTAATCTAAGAATGCATCACATACACGATGTTCATTTGATGTCCTGACCCTTTCAGCGCGGGGTCCATATTTATACGTCAGAATCTGACGTCTGTAGACGTCAGATTCTGACGTATAAAGACGATCCCCGCAATGAAAGATTTAAAATACTTGTAATGACAGTAGACTCATAACATAGGTATTTAAATGAACCGGGAAAAGCTAAACTAAGATATTAATGATAATTTAAATTTGAAAAATCTCAAACAACAAAAATTCAGCGTTGTAAGGGTTAAACAGACGTGTATACGTCGATCACTGGGTGAAGTTTGTTTGATGCCGACCCATTGTTCTTAGTTATACTGTAAGGGCAGCTCTATTAATTAATTAAGTAAGTAAGTAATCCATTCATTCATTCATTCATTCATTCATTCATTCATTCATTCATTCATTCATTCATTCATTCATTCATTCATTCATTCATTCATTTATTCATTCATTCATTCATTCATTCATTCATTCATTCATTCATTCATTCATTCATTCATTCATTCATTCATTCATTTATTCATTCATTCATTTATTCATTCATTCATTCATTCATTCATTCATTCATTCATTCATTCATTTATCCATTCATTCATTCATTCATTTATTTATTCATTCATTCATTCATTCATTCATTCATTCATTCATTCATTCATTCATTCATTCATTCATTTATTCATTCATTCATTTATTCATTCATTCATTCATTCATCCATTCATCCATTCATTCATTCATTCATTCATTCATTCATTCATTCATTCATTCATTCATTCATTCATTCATTCATTTATTCATTTATTCATCCATTCATTCATTCATTCATTTACATTTCTGTACGAAGGCAATAGAAGATAATTTGTGTCGAAGTTCAAATTGTCGTCTTATACAACTGAGCGTTTATCAGATGTATCACAGAGGTTTATGTACGTTATTGATCTTTGCTGAGACAGACAAGAACATTTTGTCCAGAATGTAAATGTCATTAATAATACGTATTGTTTTTTGTATTTACCTACTTTCGATTCAGATTATTGGAGATACATGATGTCAGAGATCACCATTTGCATCAAAAGGAAAAGAAAAGTCCGAAAAAAACATGTTAAATAAAGTCACATTTTATTAACCCTCGTCCTGCTGAATTGTTCCAATTGTATTATCCGTCATTTGGAGCTGGAATTAAATGATATTAACTTTTTAACCGCCGGTGCCGATTACCTTGGTTTTTTACATTTTTATTAGCACATTGCATATCAGCTTTTAAACATGCTGAAGATAAAACATGACAGCAATCAGCAAGATTTGAAAATGCTTTTTGTCAATTCTGAATCATTTGTACCCACTTTTCGATTGGGTAAAAATTTCAATTGAATAAGTTGACGGTTAAAGGGGTAATATTTCCGAGTAGTGAGAACATCAATGTCAGGTTGGATGGTTGACGCTTGACGCTTTCAGATACTGCTTTTTCGCTACAACACTGCCTGCAATTTAGGAAATATACAGCTGCAGAGGTTTAGTAAATTTGATAAAACACTGATCGTAAACGTATTGTTTTTTGTTCATTTGCGTCAGCAATGTCATCTCAAATCAATGAGATATACCGAGAAGACAAAACAGACACGCATTTAGGACCAATGTAAGAAAATGTTGGATTAGCTAATTAAAACATGTAACAATTTGTCCATTATTCGCGACTTATCGACATAATCTGTTCCGTTGTGCAAAATAGAAGTGTAATTGTATGCATACGATATATTTAGATAACCATTATAAAGACCATTTTACATGAATGAATGAATGAAATCTTATATAGCGCATGTATCCAGCCGGAGGCTGTTCAGAGCGCTGAACATCGAAAGTAACTTAGCAAGGCCTGTTATCATTCAAATTCCAGCTCAATCTCCTGGGAGATATACAGCTGAGCTGCCATTGAGGCGCGTCAAGCTATTTTCATTCCAAGCAAATTCGCCTTATGTGCCAAGTACTCACATATTGTGGATTTTCCGGGGTCTCGCTGGATGGAAACTGCGCCTACGTCCATTGAGGTTCTTTTACGTCCAACTCTAGGTCAGTCAGACGAGCCATCTGATCTACGTGGTTCTCTGAGCCCCACGAGTGTATACAGCACCTGGCAGTCACCAGGCGGTCACCCATCCAATTATGAACCGGGCGCGACGTTGCTTAACTTCAGTGATAGAGCCAATCACGATGAGCGAACATGTCAACTTTGAAATATTGATCATTTCATTATTTATTTTTTAATATATTTTTTGATGAGGCGTCAATCGGTTACACTTTTAGTTGTCATTATCTCACGAATTGAACAGTTTGGTTCACTACATGTGTGTACCACGGAAATATATTGGCCGCAGCGCGATTCGAACCCGGTACCCCGGGCTCTGAGTCAACCACGCTACCAATGAGCTATCCTGGATATATATTGCAGCTTAATACATAAAAAAATATGTTTTTTATTTTTTGCTATATGTTTGAACATGAAGTATTCCATAGAATCTTTAATATGTTAATATATAAAACCGATAAGGGCCTATGGTGTTTCGGCAAATATTACATACTGGTTCCATATGGTAACTTAGATTTTATTATTTGCTTACTCAAAGTTAAAATTAGACATAGATGTAGGCCTAATATCAAAATCTGCACCTTGGGCTGATTTTGGCCGAAAGACATTAACGAACACATCACAATACCTCATTATTTGCACTCAATCACTTTAGGTTCGGGATAATTCCACTTGATCTGAAATCAATCACTGAACATCGACCTGAGATCTGAGACTACTGCCAGTACCATTGATAAGCGACCTGCAAAGCCAAAAGGCAGTATCTGCTTACTTGTAAAATAAGCAGATACTGTCTTTTGGCTTTGCATAGCAGTGCGGTGGAGATTACTCTGGGATTGGCACACACGATTCAAAAAAAATCTACCTGTGTTCCTCTAATTACTGACTCACTGACTTTATCAATAGCTTGGATATTAATCAACAGTGGTTTCAACCTTTTCTGTCTTAGCTGTCTATAAATTAAATACTTCACACATAGGACTCTGATGTCGACGATAGGATAGTGTTCCTTTGATTTTCGCAGCTAAGCATTTTTGCAAGTGATTATTGTTTAATAAATTTATGAAACTACTATAGGTTTCGACGTACGGTTACTGAAAATTTTAATTTCTGTTTTAAATTTAGAGACTGCGATGCGTTGTCACTACAGTTGACTAATTTAATTTTCAGTAATTTAGGCCTACCCCAGGAAACACAAAACATTTGTACAACATTTATACAACGTCGGCACAACGTCTTCGACGTTGGTCTAACATTGTATAAATGTTATACAAATGCTTTGTGTTTACTGGGATGTCACCCTTTCAGTCTGCAATAAAAGTTATTGTTAATTTTATCACAACTGTCGTATTTTCTTCGTATTTTACTATTCGAAATCAACTGCTCCATATTCATGATATCAGAATAGCAACAATAGAATAATGTATGTGGAATAACTGCGAGTGGGGAATGTTTATCTCTGGATCATCAGTTGTTAATGGGTTCCATTATCACAGCTAGGGGTGGAAACAGGGACTTTGTTGAGAGCTTCACACCCTTATCAGGTACAGATGTTTTATATTTTCTCGTGCCGGGACTGGCCTTCCACATCCCAGGTCAACCGGTTCAATTTCCAGGGAAGTCCTAGAAGAAACACAATGCATCCTTGTAAACAAGTCTTATGTGGTGGGGAATAATCTTATAAGCTTTGGCAACCGAATTCCGTGTAATGAAAATTTCATTCCATGAGACGAGAAAACACACTGATCGGGTGCTGAAATCTGAAAAGCTGAAAAAAGTATCATAAAGTTTATTTGCCATAATTATGGTATAGCCAGAGATTGTTCATATAAGAATGATCCTTGGTATAACAGAGAAAGCTACCACATTTTATGTGGACATTTTCTTTGTCATACCATAAAAATAATGAAGCTGTGATTATATATTTTTTCACACATGTAATTTATTGGCTCACTCAACTTGTATTTAACTCTTCATGAAATAAAGAAATAAATTATTTTATTGAAATTTCCATTCAATATTATACCTGACACAGTTCGAGACTGCCGGACCTGTATAACGTTACCTTCCGAAATTATCGCAACCCACCGAAGTTGCCATGCGAAATAACAATTACAATCCAGCATCCGAAGTTAACATTCAATGGCATTTCTGAGACAATCATCCCCGTCCAAACTTACTGTCCGACACCACCAAACCCGTCCAAAGTTACCGTTTGATATTACCGAGACCGTTCGAGTGTACCAGTCCGAGCTTGTAGCCCCAATTCCTACCAGGTACTAAATTACACCTCAGTGAAGTTAAGCATTTAAGAGTCAAATCCCTTGTCTGAGGACACAACATCGAAACAGCACTATCCCAAAGTTGACAGGGGAGAAACATGATGTGTCTGAAAACAATCTGCACCAAGCAACATGATCCCACGCGACAGGCGACAGCAACAGAAGCAATAGTAAAGCGAAATGTTATATTATTATATTGTGAAGTGTACGGTACCTTTATACCAATGTGCAACGTTTCTCACCTCTCAATCAATATTCTTTGTTGCATAGTAACTCATAGATAAAGGGTCCACGTGCATACCAGATATGTATGAGGAACCTTTCTCTTTATTTATATCACTATAGCCGATTAACTACCTATTAAAACGTACTCTGAGCAATGAAAAAAAACGAATTTAGATATTATGCTGACCCTAAATACATCTGAATTACGTATGATTTACCATGTTTCAATTTCAATTGGACCACATCATGCATGTCAGTTTGATTATACACAAATAACAAATTAGTGAACTTATTTAGCAAAGTCAGATCATAAATGCATAGAAATATTCTATTTTTACAATATTATAACAACAAAATAGTGATCTTAAAGCTATTACCAGTCGGTCATCAGGTAGGCCCTACTATATATTTAGTCTGAACCCTATCACAGACACAATCGTGCTCTGACTAAACGTGTTAAACTTGGAGAGGATGGGGTGGTATAAACACTGATGGGCAGATACTTATATGTCCATATGACGGAAAGAATGCCGCCTAGCGCTGGCCCGATGCTGTATCAACGCTCCTGACGTTGGTACAACATTCTGCCAACGGCGGTTCTGTATGTCCAGTCTGAACCGGGGATTTTGTATTGGTTTTGGAGGACATGCTGTGTCTACGACCTTGACATTCAAGTCTCCGTATATAAGCACTCAGTCACATAATGGAACGCCTGGTGCGACTGATGGAGCCCGTTCTGAAGCTAATTTGCTTCCCGGGAGATGTTTTTATTCCAAAGCGACACGTAATTCAAAAAATAAAATCCTACTGATCGCCAAGTTGTTGCGCCGTTGTAAACAATATTTAAAACAATTAGTTTTGGGAACAGGGATGCGTTTGCAGGTTAATCAAACAATTATACAGGCGAAATTTAATAGCGATTATCTGAGACTAGCATAGAGCATCAAGATTTCGGGCGTCAATATTATCAATGAAACTTTCGTTTTTTTTGCAAAATAATGTCATACTTTGTTTTTGCCTTCGCCACTGTATTTGTATAAAATAATTAATATATTATCATGCTTATCACATAATTATGGATGTATTGTAATTTGATCAAGATAAAACAGTGTTTTTATCACTTGGTTGAAGCAACAAAGCTCGCATGATAGGATATTGGTCTATATATCACAATCGCACAGACGACCGTCAGCAATGTCTAGATGAACATACTCATTCTGTTGTGATTCGATGGAACAAAGTGTTCTTTGATCGCGAAATTCCGGTCAGGTAAAAATCAACGAGCCATGCTTGGGCAAACTAAATCACATCTTTGTGAGGTCCACCTGCGGCGACATGTGACTATTCGTATCAATGTAGGCTCGATGATGGGCCAACATCGCGACGTTGTCCCATCATCGAGCCTACATTGGTGGTGCTACTTGTGGCAAACCAGATCTGTCGTATCGGATAACATGAAAACACGGAACCGTTTCATTATGCTACTTTATCATTACAATTTTATTTTCAATTATGATGTTATTGAAAAAATGCAACAATCTCACTTTTAAAACACACCTCTAGATTATTTTCTCTGTCCGCCCACTACATTCTAAGCCGGGAATGGAGAGTTGTTGTTCATCAAGTACAGATCAATTATCATGGTAGACCTACGGTGCTATAATCAGCCAGGTGTGACCGAGCTGTTTATTATGAAGGTTCCTCATTATCTGATTATGGCCGGATGTGTTTTAAGTCAGTTGAAAACCTCGGAGCTCTACATTCTCAGTTCATTCACAGCTAAGAATGTAGAGCTCAACGGTCTTTGTCCTATACGTAAGCCTACGTTGGCGAGTTGTCCTTTTTGTGGGCTCTTATTATAGATTTACTTGTCGCAAACTTTGATTCCGGGTAAACTTGACGTTTGTATAAATAATTAAGATTGACTAATATATTTGAGACTGATTGCCAAATCTGTTTGCTTTTACCTGATTCAATACACATGTAATATTTCACTAATTTATAAACCCTTTTTAAGCAACAAGCAACCTCGATTAACCCTTTCAGCCCTGAATTTTCCATAGTCATCTCATCCACTACAAGCCGCGAGTTGCTGTCGCAATTCTCGACTTGCAGTGGATGAAGATGATTTGATCGGGTTTAAAAATTAAAGAAAATTGCAATGTATTTGTAAACCAGTTTAATGGAAATTCTCATTCTAAAAACCTTGGTTGTAGGAAATTAAGTCTGTTTTCAAGGATGTAAGATGATGCTTTAATGCATCGTGAGGGCTTAAAGGGTTAAAGCAGCTCTGCCTTCTATTCCATATACAAGTGCGCGAGTGTAAGTTGATCCCCTAACATTGTCTAAAACGAGCTACCAGGATTTCTATTATATTTTGTGGGTTGAATGTCAAGACGTTTTGTCAATCCTAATCTCATAATAGATTCAAGCACCGTATATTTTAGTCACAGGCATGTGCTGATGATTGAATGTATTAGACGTATCTATCATCCTCTTGTAACAAAATGTATCGGCATCTCTTTCCATGGCCTATTTTGTTACGGATCATGTTATGGGTGTGCATATCATTCTAGATCTTCGTAATGCGACACATGGCGGATGATGTAATATAGTATCCGAACTGGCGTGCCAAGTTTTAATTATAATACCTCTGTTTTAAAAAATTTATCTATAATTTCAATCATCGTGAGCATCAACGATTTGAAAAATATGATGCGCAGATGGCCTGTTTGCTAACTATTGTCCTTGATATTATTGCGGAAGGTTGTTTATCCACAAGTTCAATGTACTCCAGTCTCCAGATGTTTTCTATTGGTGCTAAACCATATTAGTTTCCAAATACTTGACCCCGAATAAACGCATGCAGTTAACGGATAAAGACAAAATTAATTGTGTGGGAGAATCATGATTAATTTCCAATTAATCCGTCTATAATTAGAGCCTACAAAGAACCTTTTCACCTACAAGTGTTTTATGTAATTATGTCTGATTTCTCTGGAATGGCTTAATCTAAAAAAGACGAATAGGAATAATATAAATGTATGGGATAATTAAGAGTGTGATATATTGTTGTGCAAAGCCAAAAGGCAGTACCTGCTTCCTTACTTTTGGTTTTGCATGGTATAACTACAAACAATATAAACATTAGGATAAGCTAGCACTCATAATAATGATGCCTCGAATCATCAATTTGATTCTCTAAAAACTTAATTTGGTATAACTGAGGCTTTAAAATAATGTTTTACCATTATTATTGAAATTTTCATTGATAGGTGACTCATTTCAAATCATCTACATCCACATCAAGTCGAGAATTCCCAAAACAATTTGCGGCATGTAGTGGATCAAGATTGCAATGATAAATTCAGGATCGAAAGGGAAAGACATGTTGAAAACATTACTTGCCACCCACTTTAAGAGTTGGTTTGCTGATGCGACCCACTTGAAGATAACTAAAAATGCTACAAAACTAAAATTGGTAACAATGTTTCTAGCATTAGACAAATTAGTTTAAGTGATAAATTAGATAATTTGTTCATCCGATGAATGTTATCACCAAAATTGTTTTTAATCATTGTGATGCGTCAAATGACAATATTAATCTATTTTCATGATAAAATGTGTGTACAACAGCCATCACTATGCACAACATAAATATATTGATATAATTTCATGGTGAACAATGCTATCCCAGCACCCACAAGACGTTAGATCAATTTTGGTTTAACGTTGTTCCACCGTCTACGACGCTGGACCAACGTTAAACCAACATTGATTCAACGTCTTGTCTTTGCTGGGCATGCTCATTTGATCTGCTGCAAAATACAACAGAACTTGAATAGATTCCAGTTCTATGAAAATATGATTGCTAAACAGAGATATTGATGTACTCTATACCCGACAGAATAACTAATGTGATCAATTGTTCTTTGTCACGCATAGCCTACTATGAAGAATAAACAGGTTAGAAGAACGTTCGCCAGTACATTTTAAAGGTGAAATGTTAATCAGCGAGATTTCAAAATCAAAGCTTCTATTTTGACATATCAGATGCTGTTTTATCCAATTGAATTTCTAGATCACGCCAGCAAATCACAAATTTAAAAATAAATAACTTTAGCTTAAAATAGTAAGTTTATTTTAACAGCATTACCCATTAAACACAAGTAATTTGTATAAAATTTATACAACGTCGGCCCAAAATATATACAAATGTTTTGTGTTTGCTGAGTAACCATGCACTAAGCACAAATATTATTGCTTGTAATTCTTTTCTTTGCTAATCATATCGCTGTTAGTGCGAATCCAATGTTTAAACATCAAGATTGGCAACTGCTAGGTCTCTAATTAAACAAATATTAGACATTTTAACTCACTTGAAGTTGTGGGTAGTGGTAAGTGGTAAGCCCTAGTTTTATTTCGACTTCATAATCCAGTATACACGTAGCTGACTGACGAGTTTCTAATAACATGATATCTAAATTGACTTGCCAAAATAAAAGTTCTTACTTTTGCAGTTAATTTAAAATTTACATCATGGTGAGCATATTAACGTACGGTATTCGTGGTTTAAGAATACAACAAACTGTTCACACAACAAAATAAAAAATATGGTTTTATTATATTGCAGGAGGGGGGGGGGGGTGTTAGGTCACGACGCTAATAGCTCACAGATGGCTTCTCTTGGTACGATGCAAAAATGAAATGAAATGAATCGGGCTTTAGGCCACCTTTGTGCACATATAGGCTAAACTGGGCCAGGAGAACCTCCTGAGGATGTTGGTACGATGCATTACCCAGCAAACACACAAAAAAATTGTGTAACATTTGTACAATGTTGGGCCAACGTCGAAGACCTTGGGCCGATTGGTTAAGCCTGATTAATTTTCGATTACATGACCTAAATCACCCTATTAAGAACAAAAACAATTTTGTGTGCAAGTCTGGTTCATTTCCCACAGATCCGTCCATAGTATAACTATATCAAAATGCTGGAGATACTTATTGTTTTTCTTTGGAATGATTTTGTCTGATAAAAATAGTAAGATTTGTATAAATTAATGTAAGAGATAAGTAGGCTTTTAACCCTTTAATCGCCAAATTATTAAATCTGAATTTTCACCCACTTAAAGTTGTGTCTCGCTGACGCGATCCACAACTTCAAGTGAGTGAAAATTATTTAGATTTGGCAAACTGGAGGTCAACTGTTTTCAAATCTTACTGATTGATGTCACATTTTATCTTTGTCACATGTTTAAAAGGTGGTACTTAATGTGCTAATAAAAAATGAAAACCCGAATATATGCGACACCGGCGGTTAAAGGGTTAAATAAGAACTTATCGATTAATCGACCAACTATTTTAACTCCCATATTGAAACACGTTAATATACATGTACAGCTAAAATATTACTGTTAAATATCGAATAATATGTTGAATAGATTTTGATTTGTTTCTGTGACTGACACAACTTACTAACTATAATCTGATAATGTTTTAAAATAAATAATTTCAGATGGCAGGATTGGTTAAATTGTTTACAATCACTGAGTTTGTTCTTCATATGACAACAAAACTGTTCTAGAAACTGTTTTTTATTGGAAACTTGCCAGCTATACTGGGTTCTGAAGTCTATATCACTATAAGATTAGCACAGCGATAAGTACAAGACTACAACCCTGGTCTTCTATTGCTATAATAACACACATACGATCACCGATGCCATGCGTCAAATATGACAACTTTTGTCATGATTAGGTGTAAGGTGATTGTTACAAGAGAGGCGAAGGCCTTTCAGCCCTAGTAATTGGATTTATAATCCCTTTTCATGTTTTCTATTATAAAAAAATGCAAAAATGTTGGAATAAGCCACACAAAAGCTTGATCTTATAACAAAAAAATAATTAAACATTAGACTATGCAGATAACTAATTAAATAATTATTTGTCGCTTTATTTAAACAAATTATGTCTTGTATTATTTATTTTCAGGTTTTTCTGCATTTTAAAAAAATCCGCGATGCGACTTTCCAGCTAACACAACACCTTGAACCAATGCTGGTTTAATGTTGGCCCACCGTCTACGACGCTGGACCAACAATAAACCAGCATTGGTATAAGGTGTTGTATTAGCTGGGTAGTTACATGGAGATAGGTCACATGCAGATAAAGTCGTTTCTGCGACGCAGCCACGATCTTAACAGTTGAGGCGCTAAATTAAATCATTTAAATTTTCACTCACTTGAAGTTGGGTCTCGCTACCGCGACCCACAAGTGGACGAAAATTACTCATACTTGTCTAATTTGAAACCGAACATTTGCAAATCTTGCTGTTTAAACACACATTTCGTGCCCAACAACTGCGATTCAAACGGCCAATAAAGCAGATTCAAACGACATTAGTCGTGCTTCGCGGTTTATATTAAAAGTGATCTATCACCCCTTATATAGTATGAATAAATTTGTGACAAATAAATCAAAGTTGCCACAAGATGGGGCTCAAGTGGTTCCTTATATGGGATGATTGGCTATCATGTGACCCTCTGAGAGGGTCACATGATAGCCAATCACAACATATTATAAGGACATAATTATTCATACCATATAAGGGGTGATAGTTCACCTTTAAGAGTTACATACACGAAGGTAGCATGGAAATGGAGCTATTACTTTTATTACTTTTATTATTATGTGTTTTTAATGTGTGTATGTTAATACACACAAAGTAGAAATATTATATATATTTGGCGTGCATGTAATATGCATGCACTGTTATGAACTTTGAGTATATAGCTAGTGGTGGATGATCAGGCAATCAAAAAAACTAAATTTGGAAGATGCCTATATTTAAAAAAAATATCGTTAGCAATTCCAGCTTCAAATGAATGAAAAATAGAAACAAGCTATTCAAAAGGACAAGGGTTACAGTGAACAGTGGCAGCTCGGTAGTGATATCCCATTGTATCCTATTTTAACCCTTTGACCACCACTTGCGACTATAATCATTTTTTATCATTTCATCAACATCTTAAATATAACTTCCTAACTGGAAAAAAAAAAAAAAAAAGGTCTTACTAATTTTATTGATTTGAAGCTGTGGATTGCGTCAGCGAGGCACACTTTTGATAAAAATAAACATATTTAGAATCAAACACATGTCGAATACGGGTTCAATGCCTAAAATACTGACGTTCTATTTGATACTATTCCGTCCCCTTGGGCATGAAAGGGTGTATCTACCACTTTAGAAAGTGGCAGATATACACCCTTTCATATCTGCCACTTTACAAAGTGATAGAAAACCCTTTCCTATCCAAGGATACGATTTATAAGCGTTAATGTTAGGATTGCACAATAATTTTTTTATCGTGAAAAACAAATGTTTGACCTCTAAGAGCGTAAGCGTTTTCTGTACCAATTTTATCGTGTAAAATACTAGTTTTTATGATATATAAGTTGATGTTGATGCACATTTTCACTTTGGTGAAAAATAAATTAAAAAACATTAAGCGTTTAACCACATGTCTCGATTATGTTCGTTTTTTTCGTTTTTTATTAGCACATTAAGCATATATACCACCTTTGAAATAATGTTAAAGATAAAACGTTGATCAACAAGATTTCGAAATAGTTAGCCTCTATGCTGTCAAATCCGAATGATTTTCACTCACTTAAAGTTGTGGGTCGCGTCAGCGAGACACAACTTTAAGTGAGTAAAAATCCCAGTCCAATAACTTGCGGTTAACCCTTTAACCGTCAAGTTATTCAATCTGAATTTTCACTCACTTGAAGTTGTGTCTCGCTGACGCGATCCTCAACTTCAAGTGAGTGAAAATTATTCAGATTTGACAAGATGGAGGTCAACTGTTTTCAAATTTTGCTGGTTGATGTCACATTTTATCTTTAACATATTTAAAATGTGGTACTTAATGTGCTAATAAAAAATGAAAACCCGAATATATGCGGCACCGGCGGTTAAAGGGTTAAAGGATTAATGATGAGATATACAGCGCTGATTCATGTGTTACGAGTGGGTGGCGAAGGTTAGGCGTTTTTTCCGTGGCAAAATTGAATAAGAGTGAATGGATATTACTTGCCAGGCGCATATGATATTTCCACTTTGCGGGTAATACGATATACATACACAAATAACACTTAGCCCTTTAACCGCCGGTGCCGCATATGTTCGGGTTTTCATTTTTTATTAGCACATTAAGTACCACATTTTAAATATGTTAAAGATAAAATGTGACATCAACCAGCAAGATTTGAAAAGAGTTGACCTCCATTTTGGCAAATCTGAATAATTTTCACTCACTTGAAGTTATGGATCGCGTCAGCGAGACACAATTTCAAGTGGGTGAAAATTCAAATTGAATAATTTGGCAGTTAAAGGGTGAATAATAAAATTGAGCTACCTTTGTGTACTAAACCATTTCAGTCGGGGATCGACTTTAGACGTGAGAATCTGACGTCTACAGACGTCAGATTCTGACGTCGAAAGTCGATCACCGCACTGAAAGAATTAAAATTTATAAAGACCGTAGACCTATAATATAGGTATTCAAATGAAGCGATAAGAGCCAACTTAGACATTTATGATAATTTAAAATTAAAAAAGACCCTTTGGTCTCCATGGTTTGTAAAGGGTTAACACCTTGGCTGATTCACAGACCAACACATACTAGTATTCTGTGACCCATCTGCACGCAACAATTCGCATCGCGTTTTTTCTGAAGTGCAAAAGAACCGCCACCCAATTAATAATCCGATGCTTCACCTGAAAGTTTTTCCGATTGCCGTCCTTTTGGCCAATCCTTAGTGCCATTTATCGGACGGCAACCAGCTCGGACGTGTACAGTCCGGACGATGCCTGGAGATCGGATGCATCGCCCGGCGGCAGACCCATACGGCAGGGTGATTTGTGACCCATGCATTAGTCACATGTTATTTATTTACATGGTGGGGACAGACCAACAACGCAGCTTGTAAAATGTCATTTGTTGACTATAACCAATCTTGATTGACTATTGATCGCAGACCAGCAATAAACCAACAATAAACCAACATTGGGTCAATTTATCTTGTGTCGATCGGACACCTGCCGATGACCCTATGCTGCTCACTACAATACACGTTTTTATAATCGTTTTAACCCTTTAAGCCATCACGATGCATTAAAGCATCATTTTACATCCCTGAAAACAGATTTAATATTCCTACAACTAGGGGTTTTAGAATGAAAATTTCTATGAAACTAGTTTACCAATACATGGTAATTTTCTTCAATTTCCCACCCACTTCAAGTCATCTTCATCCACTACAAGTCGAGAATTTCGACAGCGATTCGCGGCTTATAGTGGATGAAGATGACAATGATAAATTAAGGCCTGAAAGGGTTAAATCCGTTTTGCTAGCTGATTAAATCAGAGTTATTAGGAATGAAATGAGTGTTTGATCATCACGATTTGAAAGTGTTTGATCTGAAATTAAACACATATCAGTCACTTTTTCAGCCACTTTAAGTGGTAGCGAGACACAGCTTCAAGTGTATGAAAATTGTAATTATTTAATTTAGCAGGACAAGGGTTTCAAAACCCTTTAGGCTTACACTTATTAGTAATTCCCTATTATACAAAAAAGTACGAAAATAATGATCAATATAATACAAACATAATATACTCTATAAAAACATTATGCACACGATAAAGATAACACATCGTTTAACATCACCTTGATTTTTTAGCAGATGCAACATACTGTACTTATGTCTGCACTTTATTATTTATTATTTAATCCTTTGCCTACTAATCACAAATACCGTCGTTTCTTACTCATGTTATTAGCCGATTAAATCACTGTCATTGGTTATGGGATATTGATGTTTAAACATCCACATTTGCAAATGTTTGGTCTCTAATTAAACAAGTATAAGTAGTTTCCACTCAGTTGAAGTTGTGGGTCGCGGTAGCGAGACACAACTTTAAGTGGGTGATAATTTATCTTGACAGGATATTAGGGGAGCACCATTCAATTACTAGGGGGGGGGGGGGGGGAATTTGAACTGGACAAATTATTTATTTCACCTCCTGTCTGCAATGTTGTTTTTATTTCACACACTGTCTCATAATGACAAGCAAAATATTTATTTCACTTTCTTAAAATGTATTTTTTCTTTCTACCAAGTTGGATCCCAAACTAGGCTTAGTATTGATGTTGGAGCTAAGGAGACGAGCGAAGCGAGGCAGTACAAATTGAAGCGTCATTTAATTATGCAGAGCGAAGCGAGACAATTTTTTTTTTGAGGGCCATTAATATTTATTTACAGCATGTCCGTCAGACAATTATTTATTTTATGGAAAATCAATCTCAAAATATTTTTTTCAAAAATACTCTAGCCCTCCAATAGGAATTGAATGGTGGCCCCGTAGGATTAAATTCAAACAAACTACTGACTTTTTAGGTAAGCAGCTGTTGTCGTTTGTAGGGTAAAAAATAAAATGAATCGGGCTTTAGGCCACTTTTGTGCACATACAGGCTAAATTGGGCTAGGAGAACCTCTTGAGGATGGTGAGATGACTGAGATGACACTGCCCTCCAGACACAGGATTCGAAATTTAAACCCTGGAGATCTGAGGCCGAGCACGGAGGCTCCCCACAATACTGAGTTTCACGAGTGGATGGGGAAGAAACAATTTTTGTTTCTTTTGAACCGCCGAAACCGGGAAACGAACCCCGAACTCTAGCGTGAAAGGCAGTGATGGTAGCCACTACCACAGGGCCCGCGTCCTCGTTTGTAGGGTATCCTAAATCATCAAAACATTCCTGTTAAATGGAAATAGGAAGCACAACACATAAGAATCACCAGAAGAGCGCAACTTATGTGTTATCTTATTTCACTTTCACTTCTATGCAGACGGCACCGGAGAGAGAAGCCGAACAGTTAAGTCTTTTCCTGGAATTCTTCGTCTGATCAGGTGGGCGCGCCTAGAATAGGCGCGCCTGTTCCATTAATAATTAAGTCCCTTTTTCAATATTACCCATCCTTCTATCTCGCGTCGCGTTCAAGATTTTTAATCAAAATAGTCATAACACAAAAACGAAAATGTATTTACAACGTGTTTATTCAACTTAATGCGCAGATTGGCGTTTACTTAAGTTTTTGAACTTGAAATCATTATAAATGTCTTAGTTTGCTCTCTCTGATTCATTTGAATACCTATATGTTATGGGTCTACGCAAGAATACATAATACAGTGTTATAGATTATTTATCTACGACCATTATACATATATGTTCAGTCTTACAGTACGGGGATCGACTTAGAATCTGACGTCTACAATCTTATACGTCTAAAGTGGATCCCCGCGCTGAAAGGGTTAGTCAGCGCATGTGATATACATGACACGTATACTTAATAGGGCGGATTAGAGAGGAGAAAGCAGTGTGACAGAAAATGAAATAAGAAACACATCATACAGAAAGCATCATCAAGGATGAAACGCACAAAAAGAAAAGAAAAGAGTGTGACAGGAAAAATAATAGAAAACTGAAGCACTCCAAGGGTGAAACACACCAGTGGTGATATAATAATAGAGCACTTAACCGTTACAGCGCGGGGATCGACATTAGACGTCAGAATCTGACGTCTGTAGACGTCAGATTCTGACGTCTAAAGTCGATTCCCGCACTGTAAGAGTAAACATATTTATAATGGCTCGAGACCCATAACATATACATGTATAGGGCTTTCTGTAATCGACGAAACGAAACTAAACGAAGTTGACGAATTTGGGAGGCGGAGGAGGGGGAAAAAACCCAGTTTACCTTAAAAGTTTTTTTAAATTTCCATGAAATATTTTACAATTCCCGCCAGTTTCGTCGATTACAGGGAACCAGTTTCGTCAGTTTTGCCTCGTTTCGTCAGTTTCGTCGAATACAGAAAGCCCATATATAGGTAATCAAAAGAAGCAAAAAAAGCTGACTAAGACATTTATGATGATTTGAAAATTGAAAAACCCCTTACCTTTGGTTTCCATGGTTGATACAAAAATATTAGTTAAATAACTTAGGCAGCTGTGCTACGCAAAATGTTCCCTCTGAGTGCAATTAGTCCACACAAACGAGAACAAATTGCTTTGCCTATTGTATCACCCATTCCAGAAAACACAAGATGTTCAACAAGTTTTGTTTTAATCTTGGTTCAGCATCGTAGACCAACACTAAAATAACTTTGGGTCTGTCGTTCACTTGGATATATGGCAAAAAATGCGGAAAACGACTAAAATATATTCACGGTGAACTTATTGCTGGTCCAGCGTCACAGACGATGGACCAGCATAAAAAAAACGGACAGCGTCTTGCGCCTGCTAGGTCATGACAAAACATCGTAAACTCGTAAACGTTGCGCTTTTCAAGTTTCGAAGGGTCAATTATTTATTGCTTTTCGATCTCAAACTCCCAGGAGCGAGCCAAACTTGACCAGCTGCCAACTGTGTCGCGGTGACCTTGCGAGATAAAAATAGCCAAGGTTTGTGGTCGAAAAATAAACAGCTTTGCCGCGTTCCCTGATAGCGGAATAGCGGACAGATAGCAGTAACTCCGTGATGACAAGGAGGCATTTACTGCTGTTTACAGAACAGATGTGTGCGCCATGGCGATCCGCGAAATCTCCAGCAGTCTTTTGTTGTGAATTACTCAAAATAAGGAAACATCCCCGTAGGGGAAACATCGTGGTTCTATTTTCAAGGTAACAGTGTAGAATCTCGTGTATTGATTTATGTGTTTTGTCGGACATTAAACCAGCACTGATTGGACTTTAGTCACATTGCGCGACCCACACACACATGCAAGGGTAAACATACTTAGAATATTGCCATATGGGTCGAGAGTGTCGCTGACAGTATCTGCTCGGAGGCGAAGGGTCGCAACTTTCGCTCCAATGAGTGGTCGATATGACTCTTTAGCTTCGACATGTTTCTGGTATCCGATGTATTAACAAATAGCTGCAAAACAAATAATAATAACAGTGGAATGACCGACCTATTTGATGTATTAAAAATGTTCTTTATTCCAAAATCATATTAAAATCTTTGTGGTCAAGTGCATGATGTACGTGGCAAATCATTGATCATTCATTCTCAACATGCTAAAGAGAGGTATTTTTACAAAACAAAACAAGGTCAGGTGTATCATAAATTGTATACTCTGAGAGGAATGGGCTTGTAAGGCAGACATTATATTGCAGAATATTATACCGAAATCATCTCGCATTTTGCATCACGTTAATATTAATCCTTATATCGCGGGGATCAGTTTTGGTCGTCATAATCTGACATCTGTAGACGTCAGATTCTGACGTCTCTAGTCGCTCTCCGCACTGTAAGAGCAAAACTATTTATAATGGCAGTAGACCTATAATGTAGGTATTTAAATGAGGCGGGAAGAGCTAACTAAGACAATTATGATGATCTCAAATTGAAAAAAAATAATTCAGCGCTTTAAGGGTTAAGATTGATCTTATATAAACGTATCTATAAAATTTCCTTCATTCCCGCTAGAAGAGTTCAGATAAATCTCAGTGGGATGGATCCCTGGTTTAACCTTTTAACCGCCGGTGTCTCATATATTCGGATTTTCATTTTTTTTAGCACATTAAGTACCACCTTTTAAACATGTGACAAAGATAAAATATGACGTCAATCAGCAATATTTTAAAACAGTTGACATCCATTTTGCCAAATCTGAATAATTTTTACTCACTTGAAGTTGTGGATCGCGTCAGCGAGACACAACTTCAACTGGGTGAAAATTCAGATTGAATAATTTGGCGGCTAAAGGGTTAAAGTGCGTAGACATCACATGCAGGATGTACATGTAAACGTAAGCCCGCGATATTTCTAGGAATTTCTGAGAGGATTCATATACATGTACATGTACAGCGCTATCTAATCAAGACGTCTTACGCTGACAAAGCTCACATGGGGCCGACGTACGCACGTCATGATCAGAAACCCTCGGCCGGATGAGCTGGCCTAACCTTGCCCCAAATTATTGCCGGTCTGTCTGCAAATCTCTGCTATATCTGCCCGACTTAAGGGGCCTTGCAAAGTAAAAAAACTCCAGACATCCAAAAAAAATTTGAATAGAGCTCACACCACCCACCCACCTATCGATTTTTTTTTGGGGGGGGGGAAACCAATATCATCAAAGATTTTAATTTATTTTTGGTTTTCCAATTTTTTATTTTCTATCTAAAATGGCCCTGGACCCACCCACCCACTTCCAATTTTTGTTGTAATGTTTGTTTTTTTTTAAACTTTGCAACATCCTTAAAGGGACCGACCACTCGTGCTAAGATAAATACAGAGTCTATTCTAGGGATGTACACACACGCACACTGAATGATGCAGATGTCTGTCACTACTTATTAAGGTTTTCACCCACTTAAAGTTGTGCCTCGCTCCCACAACCCACTATCAGTGAAAATTATACTCAAATTTGTTTAACTTGAGACCAAACATTTAAAAATGGTGATGCTTAAAAATACACTTCGTTTCCAATAACAATGATTTAATCGGCTAATACAACGGATTTAAAACGACTTTTAGTGCCTAATATGTTATAAAAAGTCTATCATAAAGATTCGAGACGTAACTATACCATATAGATGGATTTATCTCGAGAATGAACGGTTACAGTGAGTTTCTATCGTCTCTATTGGTTTGTTTCGCAAATGATTTGCAATGATTTTCAACCCATGATATCATGCTCCTCACCATTACATCTAATGTGGAACATGGCTATAGATAGGATAGCTGCTTCCTAATGCCATAGCTAAGAGAGAAGCAGAACAGTTGATTCTTTTCCGCGAATTCCTGATGTAATCAGGTGGACGCGCCTAGAAGAGGAATAGTTGTTAACCTTTTCACTACCATACATGACGGAAATTTCCGTCGTCATTCGTCAATGAGCGTAACCATAAAATGACACAAATTTTCGTCAAATATATACTACATTTATGTATTTTTCGTCATTTAAAGCTGGAAATTGCGTTAGCAATTCCAGCTTCAAATGACGAAAAATAGAACTCGTACACCAGTATATCTGGATCCTGGCATACACCCCGGCCTGGAAGTCAAAGGGTTAAAGGTACAAACATTAAACAAATTATATGTTCTATTTGTGTTAATTTACATATTAAAAGTTTAAATTTGATTTTTTTAGTCTTAAACATGTTTAAACTCATTTTTTTTATTTGATATATTTCTATTTCTCGCTAAATGGGGATAACAATTGTGTAAATAGGGCGTTTCTGTGATGAACGTCACATATCTCGTCACATTTTATTTTACACAAATGTTCATTTATGGTAACATTAAAAGTACCAGCTCACATGTACACCCCATTTTCAAAAATAATTTGATATCCTGAATTTTTTGTTCCCATGATAACCAGATAAAAACATTTCTCACAATGTAAAGTTGATTTTAGCTTCTTATCTATGGGGTAGTATAAAAATGAATATATGCTGCATAATTATGTTAAAATAGGCATAGTTATATATTGCAATTTTAACTATTTAGAATCTGGAGTGCTTAAAACGTCAGGGCCCCAGCATATTTGAACACAATAGCCTGATAGCTACGCAGCATTCACCAATCACACAGACATTGGTAAATTGTATAATGTTCTCAACCCATTATATTCAATCCTGAGACTTATTGCGATTTTTATAAAAAGAAAACATTGCTCATTTAAATTCACTTGACACTTCCAAGACATTTCTCAACATAACCTAACTATTACTAGTATCTGATACCTCTGTGTTTGTCATTCTGGTGATATTTTAGTAGCAGGATATTGTTAAAAGCTCAGGTAAGCAAAAACTATAGTATGCCGAAATGCGTTCAAAATCACAGTATTTACAGTAAACTACAGCAGAAATGTAATGTTCTGTCGCGCCCACAGGTCCACAGCTTTGATAATGTATCGCATTGTTAAATAATGCCTTACCATTTAGATCAACCAAGTCATTTTATTTATTATTTACACATGTAAAAAATATTTATATTGGAGCAGTAGAAGCTAATATTACTTTTTTATATTAAACTAAGCAAATTGATCATGCAGCTCTGATTAGTATGATGCATGCTCATTCTATTGGATGTCAGGTTAAACGTATGGGCTGGACCTGTGATGTTTTATGCTAATAGTTTGTTTACACCATGTAAAAATAAAGGGCTCTATAATCTTTATTAAGCACCGAAATCACGTTTTAGGAGATGCTAACTATTAGTAATGAGTGACACGTCTAGATCTGATTACATTTTAAAAATTGATATTAGCAATGTATGAGCTTTTAAACCGTCAGTCAACTTCAAAATGAGCATGCGCAGGTCACGTGTATAGGCCTTCGTTTTATGCAGTATAGCTAAGAATTCAACCCTCTTCCCGCGAGGTTTGTACTGTCACTGCTGGCGCTATATACAGTATAGGCCAAGAGTTTTAGGGTATATATGAGTGAAACCTGGAACAAATTCATAACAAGCTGAAAATTTCAGAAAATGTTCAGAAAACTATCCCCTACAACATACTAAAAGTCCCCATAAATCCACCATGGGCCTTTTGAGAATTTCAAGATGGCGTCCAAGATTGCCGCCAATCTCGTAATTTGTCATATCTCTGGTTTAAATCATCATAGAAATGTAAATAAAGAGTCTAAACATATGTTTTAGGGGGCGAGGAATTTGATTTTAACAACATTTTTATAATCAAATAAACACATTATGAGTTTTTTTATTGCTCACGTAAAAAAATCAGTAACAATGTATGTTTGTATATGGCAGAGCAAATACGAAATATTAAAGGTCATATGATACTTCTAGCAAATGTTTAGACAACAATATATAAATTTTAGGCCTAATATATAGTCATTAAATGTCGGTAAACAACAATCTCATTTAAAAATATTTTTTTGATGGTGACGTATCTTCTCTCAAATACTTTCAAGAAAAATTAAAAGAAAGATACAAAAATGATATATTTATAACAAGCTTTACTGGAAAGTCCAGTGTAGTTAGTTTTCGTGACTCCACTCACAAGATTCTTTGAGAGAGGTGGAAAGCAGACCAAGAGGCCAGCAAGGTATGTGAAAATGAAAGAATCATTGAAGTATTCGTTTGTCAGTATATAATCTTAGTGAATATCCCACCTTCAAAGACACTGAAAATGCGTCTTCGGTGATACCAGAATCATTAAAACTATTCCTGTATAAATTTACTTGACCCAAATGGCTAAAATCTGCTGTAGTCACTCGGCGATGTACTGCAATAGCACATTCTGTGATTGCTACCTGCAGACCAAGGTCTTTCACTTAACCACTGCTACTTGCCATATCAGTATATTTACATCGCAAGTATGCTTCCCGTAAGATGATAGATATTCTGAGTAGCATCAGTTTTGCCGAGGACTACAAAGAGGTACAGAGATTAGAGATATCTGCTGGTGAGCTCATGGACCTTGAAGGTTTCGCACAATTTGTATTTGACAATGCAGATTTTTATGTCGCCACACTAGCTAGCCACAACACATTTCATGTCATGGGAGGTATAGCTTGTGTGACACCATCTGGAAAAGTTGGAAAATGCCCTGTCAAACGCATAATGCAGCCACCCTCAGCAGACGTAGTTGGTACATTTGGTCAAATAGCCATCAAAACATACTATAAGCCTCCAATTCCTGCTCTGAAATCAGTTAATATAGAGCCTCTGCGAACTAGTGACAATAATAGACTGCGATTGTCCGCCTTTAATTTGGTCTTTTGATTCTAACACCGTGTCTGCCCTGGAGTTGGAGTGGCTTTATAAAAACTGTCATCAGAGATCAAGAATTAAGACTTTACCATTCATAAGGCTGGACCCAAGTAATCCCAGCACTATCTACACTGCTTTGTGTTTTTCGCAAGCTCAAAGTGAAAAACACAACCTCAGTAGGCCTATATGCCCAGTGACATTTGATCAGCCACTGTATCAAAAAGCTACGGAGATAGTTGCTGCCTCTAGAGACTTAGATAAAGTGGTGGTTCGACTTGGCGGTTTCCACATGTTAATGTCCTACTTAGGCAGCATTGGGCACACAATGCATGTAAGTGGCTTGGCTGACCTTTGGGAAAGAGTATATGCCATAGGCTCAGTGGTGCATATGCTCACCGGTCATGCCTTTCTCGAGCAGTGCGTGCCCATATTCTGACCTTGCCCGCCCTTCTACATGTAGATGCAGACTTGGTAAGCAATATAGACAAAGCAAAGACAGTATGACCAGTCTGTATTAAGACACCGTGAAACAAGATCAACATCCCGATACAGTTGACAATGAAATACTGCAACACTTTGAACAGCTTCTTGTTCGCGGCCTGGACAAAGCTGCCACGGGGAGCCACACAGGGAAGTTATGGGTGCAATACGTGTATCAAGTACAAATGTATTACTCATGTTACAGTTCATCACAGCTGAGCGAAGCGAACAAGCAATTGGCAGCTTCACCTCCACTGCATGCGAGTGCGTTGAGGAAATGATATCTCATTTTCATGCAGCAGGTCATCTCCAGTATGCCAAGTCTGCCAGATTGTACCTGCAGCAGATGAATAACCTTGTGCGTGTAATGCCCCCTGAACAGTATACATTGTTCTCTGACAAAGGATATTTTACCATACGCCAAACCAATGATTTTTGGTCTGGCAACTTTCTGACCAGACCATTGAGCAGTAGGCTACCTGATGAGAATGCTGAAAACCAGTGGTGGAATGACACATGGTAGAGTGATAACTGACAGCACATTAACAAAATGGGTACATGCTTTGCCTCAGTGTGTTCCGGTATGTGATGCATTGGAGAAGTTCACAGGTGTACATTCTGCTACTTCAGAACAGCACAAACATCTTTGATCATCAACTCAAACTCGGGACAGGAAAGACTGTGATGTTTTTGTTCAGTGGCTGCAAGCACATCCGCCATTTGCTGGCTACCAATCTGATCGACTAGTCTCAATTGCCACTGGTGTTGTAGCAGACACTTCTGCAAACTGTGACAATGCAGTTCAGATCGGCCAAAGTGCTGCAGCAAAAATGACTGGAATGTCATTCACAGAAATAACTTTGCATCGCAGTGACAAAGTAATAAATTGGCGATAAGAATAGTGTCAGCCTTTGCGGGAAAAACACTGTTGTGAACCCAACCCTTTTTTTCAACAGAATCACTTGTGTCCTGAAGTCAAGTACTGACATGGAACAATTCCTAACATATGAACTGGCTCCACAGCCCCCGTCACTGTTCTTAGATGGTGCTATGAGGAAACCAACGAAGAGTTCCTAGGGTAATCTCCTCAAGTCATTTGTCCCTATTCAAACAAACCTCCCAAATACAGCTCATTTTGTTGAAGGTCATCTGTTGCAGACTGTAGTCTGGTCACAGCCATCTACCTATAGGTGGTGTGTCAGTGCTATGTTGCTTACATACTTAAGTATTATGGCACTGTAGGCCTACTATGACGAGTACATGCAAACCATTACTATTTTGGGCAAATAGTCACAATAAATCACGTCTCATAGTGATGCTGAATGGTTTACTAAATGACGTTGGCATACAAACAAGTCAGGCACCAGCTTATGCAGATGCATCGATTGTATCAACTGCCTTGTCTGAGTCCCAAAACTGTGATTGTAGTAGGAACCGACACAGACTTATTGGTAATGCTGGTGGCCCTATCAGTCCCTAACATGGACCTATGCTCTAGGAACCCTTTCATACTATATAGCATAAATGACATTCGGACCTCTATTGGTGATACAATGGAATATATGTTGGTGTTACATGCCATAACAGGATGCGACACAGTATCTGCTCTGTACCGCGTAGGTAAACGTAAACCATTTAATCTATTGCACAACAAAAGTGAGTATGGCATGCACACATGATGAGATTTAACAAGCACGTGAAAATTTTCTTTTGAAGCTATATTGTGCATCTAAGTGTGCGTCACTAGACGAGCTGCGCTACATTTGTTTTAAAAAAGCTGTCACAAAAACATCTCTTTTTTCATCCTTCCAGGTGAAACCATTGCCACCAACAAGTGCCGCAGCCAAACAACAATCGTTTCGAGCATATCTCACTGTGCAGGAATGGATGGGGAGGTCTTTACAGCCAACAGACTGGGGATAGAAACTAGAGGACATACTTTCTCCAATTGACTCTGATCGTCCCATAGCTCCAGAAACTTTGCTTAGCATGATATCTTGTGGATGTAAAGCAGATGGCTGTGAAGTTTTGTGTGGCTGTATGAAGACTGGTGTGCACTGTTCCAGCAAACTGAGCAAACTGTAGTGGGCAAACATGCAACAATGTAGCACCAACACCCTTGCTGAATGAAGATGACAATGATGAGCGTTAAAACACTGGTGATGATGATGATGATGATGATGATTAAAATCTAAGATAATAACAAGTGGCCTGTGCCAATGTTAAAAATATGTTTTATCAGTATTAAAATGTGTATTGATTATGATACCTTCCAAGTACATTATGTCTCCAGTAATATAATGAACATTGTTCATATACACATACAATAGGGTAATGGTTTTCATGTTGTATATGTAAAAATCATTAAAAATATTATTTTTGTGTTTAAATATTGTTGTTATCGAATTCCTCGCCCCAAAAAACATATATTTAGACTCATTAATGACATTTTAATGATGATTTGGGCCCAAGATATGACAAAATGTGAAATTGGCGGCCATCTTGGACGCCATCTTGAATTTCTCAAAAGGCCCGAGGTGGATTCTTGGGGACTTTTAGTATGTTGTAGGGGATAGTTTTCTGAACATTTCCTGAAATTTTCAGCTTGTTATGAATTTGTTCCGGTACCGGACCTAATACTCTTGGCCTAGTAGGCCTACATGTTGGTTGGGCGGGGGCCCTAGGGTAGTGGTTAGCACCGCTGCCCTTCACGCCAGAGTTCGGGGTTGGGTTCCCGGTCACGGCGGTTTGAAAGAAACAAAAATGTTTCTTCCCCATCCACGTGTGAAAGTCAGTATTGTGGGGAGCCTCCGTGACCTAGAGGTAGCGTGCCCGGCCTCAGACCGCCAGGGCTCGAATTTTGAATCCTGTGTCTGGAGGACAGTGTCATCTCAATCATCTCACCATCCTCAGGAGGTTCTCTTGGCCCAGTTTAGCCTATATGTGCACAAAGGTGGCCTAAAGCCCGATTCATTTCATTCTTACATGTTGGTTGCATTCAGCTGAGTAGCTATAACCTGATTATAAGACTATCGATACTACTCCAATGAGACACTCACCAAACGCTGTTTTACAGTTAGTCCAACGTCGGCGACGCTGGCCCAACATTAAACCAACATTGGAGAAATGTACAATGTTTGAGAGAAAGTCCTCCTGTCAATACAAGCTTAATGTCAGAAAGTTTCGACATCCCCCAGTAATACAGTCAGTTTGTTTGCAAGCCAGCGACCAAGTAGAGGGTAAGGCTAAGGGCTTTAACTTATTAACTCATAGATGTCGCTCAACTTGCTGTGATTTGAGAACTTGCTCTTAATGAGGCTTTGGGTATGAAACGCATATTTAGTATTATTATGGAATAGGGCCTTGGCCTACCCAGGGGCACTATTGCATTCTGGGGGACCCTTGTCCCGCGAATTTTGACAGTTGACCGTACTTAATGTAAGCCGAGAGAATCAGATTTATAACTCACTCAGATTCTGCTCTATCCTGCTGGAATTCACCCAGTGCTGGTACACTGTTGGGTCAATAATATCCACGAAATAACGAGACTTCTATTTTCTGTGTCATTTAGCCCTTCTTTTTAATATTATCCCTCTTTTTCTCTTGTGCCTCGTTCACTTGAATTAATTTCATGATTTAAATATAAAATAGTCATAATAGCAAAGCAAAAAATATTTTCAGAATTGTTTATTTGAAAATAAAAACATATTAAATGCCCAGATAGGAATACCCAATGTTGGTTCTTCGTTGCTCCACCGTCTTCAACGTCGATCCAACATTGAATCAACATGGGGTAGACATCTCGTGTTTGCTTGGAAGGCTTCTATCTGGCAATCATTGGAGGCGACGTTCTAATTAAACACCAGAAAATGTAAGACACCTTATGTTCAATATTGCCACAACGTGAGTTGCGGCTTACCTGAAGAACTAAATATTTTTGAAAACTTTATGAAGTGAAAAAAAATGCTGAAAATAAATAGCCATGGCATTACCCGTATTCATTGCTTCATCATGTTTATCTGGACTTTAACTTTTTAAATACTGACAATCATTGGGTTTAGCTTCTTGGATTTAGGTCATTTCATCAAAGGCTCACTAAAATACTAGTAAGTTACTTTATGTTAAACATAAATGTTTTTCCAATGGATACAGAGAAACCTCAAATATCATGGTAAGTGAATAGCTTTGCGGCCTTTCGATCAAAGTTAATTTGCTGAAGATCCTATGCCATGGAAAGTTATAAGGTCACTATTGATAAAAGCGGAATGATTGCTATAATAACATGAAGTATAAGAGCGAGTGACAATCAATTAAAATCAGCATGACACATACTGGTGTTTATATTGAAACCTTACAGTAGAATCTGACGTCAGAAGAATCTGACGCTGTAGACGTCAGATTCTGACGTCATCTGAGACATCAGATTCTGAAACTGAAATCTGAGGCGTTTGTTTGACTTTTTCAGATACATTATAGACCACATGATAATACTGTGTTTTAAACTGTTAAACCCTTGTGCAGGCCAGTGACATGTTATATTTCACCAAGGTTCAATAAATGAATCATCTGGACTTTTTTAATCGCACGTACATATTCTAAATTGGTAAAAAAAGATTGTGTGTCATTGATTAAGTTTTATTTTCAGCATCTTCAATCTGCAAAGCAATTTACGTTTAATGACAACCGCCCACACGAAAAGACGCCTACTACAAAGCTACATGAAATGCGGGCGTCACAAAATGTTAAAAGTCGTTAGTCATTAATGACTCAGATTTGCCGAGGTGATCCGAACAATTAATAAAATGGAGCGCAGCAAAAAAAATGTGGGTATCAGGTATTATCTAAATTTTGACCAATTATTGTGTCACAGCATGGGCACTATGTATAGGATAAAGCTCGTGTAGCACTACATTCTAAGCTTTGGAAAAGGCCGAGGCCGGAGGCTAAGAATGTAGAGCTCCGGGGGTTTTAACTGACTTAATACACATCCGACCATAATGAGTATGCTTCATAATCAACAGCTCGTTCATGCCTGACTGATTATAGGCCTACCATAGGCCTACCATGATAATTGGTCTGTACTTGATCAACAATAACTCCCCATTCCCGGTTTAGAATGTAGTTGTCGAACAAAGAAAATAATGTAGTGGTGTGTTTTAAACCCTCTGCTAGGCATGCTGATCTGTAAAGTACCTGTTTACTTGAAAAGTATATAATAAGCAGTTACTACATTTCAGCTTGGCACTACAGTATGCAGTATTAGTCGTAGTAATGCCATTACATTACTACGACATTACATACATTTATAATAGTTGCAGAGATAACACGAGCGTTGCTGGAAAATTAGATCCCCATAAAGCAGTACTAGTTTATCCACATACCACAATGCTTGCTTTCAATGACATTGTTGCCACTTTGGTTCTATAATAACACTAAATTATAATTAGTGTAGTCATTCTGGCACTAAATCCACGGAAATCTGGACAAATTGCTCAAATAGGTTAAATTGACGAATAGTCTCGGGACGGATCTAGCTTTTCAGTGAGGGGAGGGGGGAGGGTTGACATTAGACGAAGATAAATGTTTTACTATAAAGGGGTTGAGGGGCCCACCCCCTGGGAAATTTTTGATTTTTAAAGGTTTTCTCATGCAATCTAAGGCATATTGGGCGCTGTTTCTCACTCAGTATATCACCAAATCATAAGGAAACCTCTAAATAAGGTGACGATTTTTTTCTGAGGAGGAGGGGGGTTTAAAAACCCACCCCCCCCCCTTGGATCCGCCACTGTAGTCAGCCGGCCAGGGGTACATAATGTGATGAAAAAATGGAGTGATGGCATATTTTTGTTACAAGCAAACTAACTTCAGGAATGTGTTTAGCAATTGTCAAAGAACAATACCTGGGTGGCTGACATTGTTTTACATGTCTCTTTTTTGCAGAATAGCGAAATTCAAGATAGCCGCAATATTCACTAGCTAAAATGCTAAAAATCACATATCTTTACTAATATCTATGCACATTGTTAATGTAATATATGGATTCGTATGTTTAAATGGCAAAGGAATCTGAATATCACAAAATAAGAAACATTTGAAACGTTTTTTGCAACTTTAATTGTAAAAGACGATTTCAAACCAACAGTTGTGATGTATATATTAGATTAGTTATGTACATTTGTAAGGTCAATTCCAAATATTTACATAGATAATATCTACATAGATAATATCTACATAGATAATATCAAACATTGCATTGTGTATATGCTATTTTATTATAATATTAATTCTAACCCATCACCACTGCTATACAATGTATGATAAATTCACTTTGCTGAATACAAAAACGTCAACTTGACATGTTGATATTTAACGTTATTTATGTTAATTATTATTTATGTTTATTTATGTTTTTTTTTTTTTAATGTTTTTTTTTAAATGTTTTTTTTGTTGTGTACTTGGTCATTCAGTGTCAAGTTATGGAAATGCTCTTGTTGAGAATCTTGTTTTCTTCATAACGATCTAGGGGTACAGAAATTCAATCTAATCTGGGTGTGAATGATAACGAAGTTAACTATTAAATTCTAGTTGTGGGCAAATGCCTGAATTTTGCCCTCAAACTGCATTGGTTTCGCAAAGTAGTACTTTAGAGGGCATTAGAGACATGCTCTACATGAAATATCAGTTCTTAAGCGTAAAATACTTGTATTTTGTGCTGTAGCCGCTGGCATAGATTATTAAGAGTGCTCAATCCCAGAGTCAAACCCTCTCATTAACCTCGCTATTATCATTTGTTGACTCATGAACTTGATATTAGCAGTCGACAAATTGTGTTTATCCAATAACAGTATTAAACTGTAATGAAAAACAGGATCAATTGATGACATTTAATTTGAAAAAATAAATAGCATAATTTTAGGCTACGATCATTTAGTGATTGCTTCTTTGACTTAAAATATACACTTAATAGACTCATGGGATCAATTGCAAATTACCTGTTAAATATCACACACAAAACAGAGACATTACAGTTAAATGATATATCGCCCGTCCCCCCCCCCCCCCCCACGGAGCTAATCGGTTCTATCTGTCACTAATTATAATTTTACATTAAACAAATTTCAAAATATTTTAATCCCCGTAAAATCCAACTATTTTGCCACTTCAGGTTGGGTGTCGCAGTAGCGAAACACAACTTATGGTGGGCGAATAATTTAATTCAATTTACAGTGTGTGTAATTATGACAGAGTGATGACAAATTACATGTTTTTGTCATGATTATGATGCAAAAATAATATCATGTATTTTGAGCTAAGTTTATTGGTGAGAGATGATACATAAAAAAAAAACAGAATATTTTCTTATATGTTGTCATATGCACGCAATTTCACTTTCCTCCAGTCTCCATTTTTCTGAGACAACCTTGGTCGGCACAGGGAGCATGTAAATCATGTAATATGCGAACGCGATATTCCAGGAATTCCTTGGCGGATTCTGTACAGACGAATACAATGTTATCTAATCTAAACGTCTTACGCCGTCCTGACAAGCTGAACTACTGTCAGGATTACTAACTGTACTGTGGTACAAAGGTAAAAGGTAGTATCTGCTCACTTTACAAGTAAGCAGATACTACCGTTTGGCTTTGCAGTGCGATGTAGATACAGCCACTTGTGGAGTGATAACATGGAACCATTGGCGTGAATTGGCCCATCATTGACACAATAGTGATGATCAGCATGCAGAACATTTAGGTACATAAAAAGCCACATTAACCAAAAAAAAATGAAATGAATCGGGCTTTAGGCCACCTTTGTGCACATATAGGCTAAACTGGGCCAGGAGAACCTCCTGAGGGTGGTGAGATGATTGAGATGACACTGTCCTCCAGACACAGGATTCGAAATTCGAGCCCTGGCGGTCTGAGGCCGAGCACGCTACCTCTCGGTCACGGAGGCTCCCCACAATACTAGCTTTCACACGTGGATGGGGAAGAAACATTTTTGTTTCTTTCAAACCGCCGAGACCGGGAACCGAACCCCGGACTCTGGCGTGAAAGGCAGCGGTGCTAACCACTACCCTAGGGCCCCCGCCCGCCACATTAACCAGTCTTATATTTTCATTCACCCTTTGAGCGCTGAGCACGACTATAATATTTTCTTATCCAGTTTATTAGCAGAATAAAACACTAAAGATTTAACGAGTTAATAGTCCCATGCAGCAGAATTATATGAGGCTAATAATATAAAAGTAAATGCCAAAATGACCTATTTTTACATTTTCGAAATATTGTAGTCCACTAATTATCAGATTATAAATGAAAATTGTAATCTGGGCTTTGTGTATCGTACACTTCATAACGTCTAACAAACCATCTACCTATGTTGGCTCTTGCCAAATATTGCCGTATTAGATATCATGGCAGAGGTTGATAGCACTGACCTAAAATTGAATCAGCATTACTTTCTGCGACTGCATATCAACTAATTTTAAGTTATTAAATTGGTCTGCAGAAGAACCTTAATGGCGTTTTTTTTATCATTTTTTTGTTTGATTCTCATTTTGTTTTGAATTGCGACCATGGTGACTGTGTTTACATAATTGGAGAAAATGCTCATATTCTTTTGTTAAGAATGACGACGTAGATGTCTTCCCACGTGTTTCAGATCACAAGTTTTTCTGTATTTTCTTGTGAATCAAATGAAAATGAAATGAAATGAATCGGGCTTTAGGCCACCTTTGTGCACATATAGGCTAAACTGGACCAGGAGAACCTCCTGAGGCTGGTGAGATGATTGAGATGACACTGTCCTCCAGACATAGGATTCGAAATTCGAGCCCTGGCGGTCTGAGGCCGAGCACGCTACCTCTCGGTCACGGAGGCTCCCCACAATACTGACTTTCACCCGTGGATGGAGAAGAAACATTTTTGTTTCTTTCAAACCGCCGAGACCGGGAACCGAACCCCGGACTCTGGCGTGAAAGGCAGCGGTGCTAACTACTACCCTAGGGCCAGGCTTGGGGCCAAAGTACTCGGTACTTCGGTACTTTGGTACTCGAGTACCGATTTTGCAGTACTCGTCGGTACTCATTACTCGTACTTTTAAAAAGTACTTGTACTCGTACTTGTACTCAAGTACTTTTAAAAATAAAAATACTTTTAGCGAGTACTCACGAGTACTTTACGAGTACTAGTCATCTTAAATTGATTCAAAATGGCTCACAGACAAATCCTAAATCATTATTGCAGGAAATGAAACATTCAGTTATTGATTCTTTTACCATCCGTTTAGCTATTATATTAAAAAATGATTTAATAAATACTTTAAAATTATTTCAAAACTAGTCCAATTACTTACATCAACTTTTAACAAAAGTACACTTTTTTACAATGTCATGCTGCTAATTGCTTGTTCTGCCTTGTATATACTAGTATCCTCGTGTAGTTCACAACTTAATTAAATAACTATTCTTAAAACAAAGACAAGAGACGTTTCTTTGGAAAACAGGGATATATGTTGATATATAACATTTACAAGTGACTATACTATACAGTAGGACTAGTAATCATCGAAGGGGGGGGCGTGATTTTAACAATGATGTCGCGAGATTTAAGAATCACACTTACAACACCTCGTTCTTCGCAGCTAAGCCCCAGAAAACATGAGGCATTGAAACAATGGTGGTATAATGCTGGGCCAACGTTGAAGACTATGTACCAAGCTTACTATAGGTCCAATTAAATATCGTTTTTGCTGGGACGATCGATCGGTATTTTCCCAATTGCGTAGACACTTAGCCGACATTTCCCCAGCACCGAACAAATAATATCACTTCGGTGAACAAGTAGTTTATAACTGGTATCTTTATAAAGCAGTTGAGACTCCGTGTGGACTAAGATATATTAAAACTGCCATGGCTCATACAACTCAGTACCAGTGTTGTGTAAATATAAAAAAACACGACCGCGACAACGCGACGTCTTATCTACAGAGACCTCACAATGCCGGGCCAATGTCCACGACATTGGGTGAAAAATTAACCAGCAAGTACGTAGGATTAACACATGATATAACAGTAGTGTTCAAACAAAGATGACCAAAGTAATTAGACGGCAAACATCACCCTTTAACTGCCGCAGCGGGACACCACTATTTTTTGTATATCATTATTACAAATCATTTATAAAGCGGTTTATCCAAAAAAAATCGGATCGTTGTACATACTAAAAACAAAGAAAATAAAAAAAAAAAAGTAGACGAAATTATGCCAAGTTTACAAGACGTCAGGTGTCTGGCGAACTAAACTGCCCCAGAATGTACAATATATATGCATTCAGGTAAGCACCAGTAAGCTGTAAGTCTATTTTTTAATATCGTGATTATGTTGTTTGTCATTTGAAGCTAGAAATTGAGTAAGCAATTATAGCTACAAATTAGAGAAAAAAATAATTGTGACACGTTAGTGTCGCGTAAGGGTTAAAGGTGTGAGGTTACATAATGAGTCAATTGTAGGCCTACGACGGCTTTCTATAACCCTCTCCGTCCCCGAAATGTGATGATGAACCGAGTATACAAATAGATACAACATTGATGTGGTCGTCCTATAAATTGCATACAAATATATTTTTAAACTAGAAATAGGCTAATTATCAGCCAGCGTATGCCCGGGCTGAATCTTGTACGGATATACATGTATTATGGTAATACATTTGATTTGATATCACAGTCACCAGCAACTAAAGTGTGCCTGTTATCGCAAAGCCATTCTGCCATGCAAAGCCAAAAGGCAGTTCTGTATACTTCACAAGTAAGCAGATACTGCCTTTTGGATTTCCAGGGCAGAATTGTGATCCGTATACCTTTAATAGCCTTGATCTTTTCCATGACACGATGTGTGTTCAGGCTCATTTAAACGTATATTACAGTGGCGGCCAAATGTTGGCGGCACTGGCCCAAAATTTTACCATCATTAGGACTACTGAAAGTTTTTCAACTAGCGTGTTTTGCAACGTAAAGCTTTAGACACAGACAATTTGTATACTAGCATGCGCTTATTTATTTATTATGATTCGCCAAATAGTAAGTCTACATATAGCATACAATACGTTGTACACTGATTGGAAAATGCAATATCATATTATTGGCTGGGACATGGCACGATGCAATATTGCCCCATAAAATATTATTTTCACCACTCATAGCCTATATATCTATATGTGACCCGACCTGACAAAATGAATCGTCAGTCCCATATTTAAATATTGGAGTTATTAAGATATCCCGCACCTACACACAATTACCTTTAAAATGGTATATCACAGAACTCTGTAGTGTTTAACTCCGAAAATATTGTGTTTTTTTCGAGAGAATGGCTTTTGAAGTTCAAAAAGGCAATTTGTGCACTTTTGAAAAATACCACACAATTGTGTTAAAAAAACTAAATATAATCAATTATTTATTTAATAAATTTTATGTAATTAATTAGAGTTTACAACAAAAGTACTCGGTACTTGTACTCAAGTACTTCTCAAAGTACTTGTACTTGTACTCAAGTACTTTGGAAAATCCAGTACTTGTACTTGTACTTGTACTCGTCATTTTTTCAAGTATTTGTACTTGTACTCGAGTACTTTTGACCAGTACTCGCCCCAAGCCTGCCTAGGGCCCCCGCCCTCTTGTGAATCAGTCATCTGCCACAGCAGACAAAAGGGTTCCCAACCATTCAGACCCTGTGAGGTTTCTTCAGTCCTTCATTATCCAACTGCAGGTACTTGAACTGTACTTCGGCCCAAATGTCAAATGTCAAGCCAATCAGTGACCCACCATTATTTAATGGTTATCGAAGCATGTTCATCTCATAAATCTACTCGACATTTAAATTTTTTCTTGATTAATAAAAGTATGATGTACATTGTATTACCACTTATAGTTTTATTTGCAACATCTGCTAATCGATTTGTGATTTTAATAGAATCCCCCTCACCAGGAAAAAAAAGAGTCATCCAAATGATAATTTGGTCTTGATTCATTAATATTTAGTTGGTCGCCATGGTTATGTGGATTATGAATGTTGGTTTAATACTACTAGCCAAATGAGTTACAATTTTGAGTAATGGTTTCTAAAAGATGTGAAAGGTGAAAATAGCGCTAGCAAATAACACATGACATATTTTGATTTTTTTCAATTTTAGACAAGCCCAATTTCGCCATAAACTACAAATTAGCCTACTACATCCGGGAGATAATCGCTAGGGAATGCGCATATGATTAATACTGAAAGGTAGGACACAAACAACATAAACAACATTATATACCGTAGTCAGCAAGCTCCAATGAATATGTGGCACATTATGAAAGCATCATGATAACATTATCATGTGCCAAAGGGTGATTCTCAAATGACGTCACGTTAACAAGGGATCGCCCTGTTAAAACCGTGCAAACAAGAGGCGTTGACCCGGCGCTAGGTTAGTTATGGTACGGCGTCACATGCGGTGGACCATTATTATTATCGCATTTTTCCGTTTGCTGTAATTTGATGACGAGGATAATCATGTAGTAAACGTTGTATTAATCCAAATAATCATTATATATATAAAATGTACTCATACTAAGATTGCACATGATTGGTTTTAAGTATAATTACCATCATTACATACCACTGTGCCAGAATACCATGGGTCAATAAACACTATCAAAGTTCATAGGGGTGCAGCATTTTAATTAACTCTACACTATGTAACGGGCGGCAGCGATTACATTAAGTACGACCACATGGCAGACAAATTTAATTATCTCTGCAATGCAGCTGGTGCATTATAGAAGACCAGCCAAACCTCCAAAAAATGTCTTTACGGCATGGAGAGGTAATAACAGGCACCCACTATAGATAGGTCACTCACATGATGGCACAATACATGTGGGTGGATGCCACCGTCAATTTTTAAAGGTCAATTATGACATGTTTAAGGTCACAAAAGCAAAATGGATATTTTTTATTACATATAATTATTTATCACTATTATTTATTATATTAATGATTTAATTTATTGTTCCAACCTTGTATGATTTCAAAATACATTTAAAATTAATTGATTAATAATTTTGTATTTGCATTATTATTTATAAAAATAGCATTAATCATTTAAAATAAAAAGGCTACTTTTTGTTATAAATCATTATTATTCACTATTTTTTATTATATTATTTACATATGTCATTGTTTGTGCTTGTATAATATCATCTTAAATTCTTAGTCAATTTATTAATAAATTAATTAATATTCCTATTATAATTTATACAAATATTGAAATGATTACTATTTGCAAAGTGCAGAACTGCCATACGGAATTGCTCTTACGACAAATATGATTATTGATCACCATTATAATATTAATATTAATTATTTTTATTGTTTTATGTTTGTATCACTCCACCTCACATTCACATTTGATTAACTAACAATATATTTTTATTTTTGAAAAATATTGTTTTTTATTACTAATTTTTTTTATATGGGCCTATATAATTATTTTTTACTACCCTAATTGGATTATTTATTGTTTTTATAGATTAATGATTGTAATATTTCATCATAAATCTGCAGTTAATATATTAGTATTTTTTTTTTATTACCATTTATAAAAAATATTGTAATTATTATTATATACCAAGTGAAGGACTACCAAAGGCAATTTCGTTTATGACAATCCAATGCATTTCAAACTGGGAGTTATACATATGTAACCTATTGTGACTATTTACACAGACAAAGACACGATAAATAATTTTGAAAACAATAAGCTAGATGTGTCCCCCCTACTTAGATAACCCTACTGAAATAACATAAAATAATTGCAAAAGGCAAGATTTGATCGTGTGGAATAGCTACATATGCAGGCATTCTACAAAATTCAAGATGGCTGCCAATATTGTTGCTAAATCACGTTTTTAGTTATAAATTGCACCTAGTAGGAGACATAGAATAATAGGAATGAATAACAAGGGTTTAGGGTTCTGTGACAGTTGGAATTTGTAGCCATTCTGCTTGCCATACTTTTTACTTTTACTTGCACAGGCTCTATATTATATCCACATACATTACAATTTGATGCCTTGAAGTGAAACATGTCAAGGTGCGAATATTTAGACATTGCATTTCAATGTAAAAAAATATCATTACTACATCGCACTTCGCTAATATCAAGATATGTTATCTTAATGAGCATATATACATTCGTTTATGTCATTATTATTATCATGCGTCGTAATATATTATCAAAACATATTAGTTATTAAAAGGCAATACACATTAGAGAAATACATTTAAAATTCCATGATTTTTAATTTTATTGCCAAGATATTAAGATATGACTTAATAGCATGGCTAGACCTTATAATATTGTGGGCTTTTGTGATTTTTTGTAAGTCATTCTTCAGATAATGTCGATGATGTGTTTTTGTTGCTATATATTATTGTTTATAAAACAATGTTGAATAAATGCAAATAAATACAGCTAATTTTTAAAACATTAAAACGCCCAGTTCGTTACTAGTTATTAACAACGGTTTGTTTTGATACACAAACTCCTAATTTGATACAATGTATACATGGATTACAGTAAAATACCTTTAAAGGCCATTAATCCGTTGCGGAAAATATGCATATAGTGTAAATACTCAATTTACACAAACGTGTAAATTCATTTTTGTGTTTAGGCATTGTTAGTGAATAACTTTTTTTAAATAAATGTATTTGCGCACATACTGAAGTAAATTTAAAAATATTGTTATATTTACCTGAACGTGTAAATAAAAAGAAAAAACTTCGAAAAAAATGCTTCGAAAAACTGTGATATTTCGAAATAAACATAGCAAACATCATGCTAGATGCGAATTCATCCCACAGCCACAGCAAGATCGTATACCAAATAAAAAAAAAGATTTAGTTGGCTATTTTCGATTAAATTTGCGGTGTTATGTAGTGTTTTTTGCATTGCAGAAGGGTGTTGGCTGGTCTACTATCACCACATTGCGTGGACGTCCTTGCTAATGAGTATTGGTTCATTTAGTAATAGAGTAAGGCATAGGCCCGGCTTCGGATTTCCTACCGTCGCGATATTGCCATGATTGTGCAGAAAGCGACGTAAAGCAATATTCGCTCATTTAGTAATATCAATTATGTGCCCTTTTGGGTTTTTTGTAAGTTTGTTGTTCGAAGTAGTCCTCCAACAAACACCCAGCTAATGAATCTGATACATAAATCATATAAAAAGAGTAGTCCACTGTGTACAAACAGCTGGATAAAACTGTACCCATAAATCAACATGAATAGAGGCAACTTGGGTACAACTAAAAGCAGAAGCATCCATAGAGTGGTATAAAGCTTTAATGAGGTGGTAGTGTCTGTTATAGCAGAATCATTGAGCTGACATGCAGCGTATCCATGTTAGCTCACTGATTCTGTTATAACAGCATACATCAAATGACCACTCTATGGATGTTTCTGGCTTTAATAGTACACGAGTTGGCTGTATCTCTGTACGCAACCTGTGTGGGTATTCTGTGGCAACAAGCCATGTTTCAAAATATCGATACTTAGACATATTAGAAAATAGAAAACGTATTTATTTTTTATTTGAAACTGGATTTGTTTCAAATTAAAAATAAATATCAATGAATATCCAGCAATTTGATCACATGGCTCACATTGCCCGGGGTGGCCTATTTATTAATATAATATAATTGCTTTTTATGATCACATGCGGCATTTAAAACAATTCTGCCATGCAAAATCAAAATACAGCAGCTGCTATCTCTTCAAGTAAGCAGTTGCTGCATTTTGGCTTTGATGAATTATAGTATTATAATAATCAAATAATATAGGAATATCATCTGACACAGAGAGCCCCAAGGCGACGGAAGTAATACTGCCACGCATGCGTGTAATGGCTGCCCACCTGACATTGTTTGGATCTGTGGTCAACATCCTGACCGCAAATTAGGCCATTCTGTTGCCAAGTGATGACTCTACCGTTTCTTGGTATATGTTGTTCTGCCCTGTGGGCTAACACAGAGACAACGAGGCTGTATCATTAGTGGGACCCCACAAAATAAGGCCTATTTATTTACAAGACATTTAAATATTATTTTATATGGTATTAACTTCGCTGTTTGTTTTAGTTCTACCATTGGTGAATTTTTAAACAAAGGGATCTTTGAGAGTAGGCCTATTCTAGCTCACAGCGAATTTCTTATTTGGATTTGATTCATAAACATGATGACAGATTTAGCACCATAAACAAATGGATTTCTCCGCTAATGGAGAATTATTTTGGACGATACCCCATCAACGTCAAGCTATGACACTATGAACTATTCACCAAGTGCTCACCATGATAAGCTAATCTATTGTGGGTATAATATATTGATAATATGTTCTGAATATTTATAAAGAACATCGAAATAAACGTATTTTAAATGTATGTACATAATTATCTCAATCTAAACCAGCACCCGCCGAAACCATGTTGATATATTAAAGATGAGTTGGGAAGACTGCTAAAACTGGCATTCACAAAACATTACGTTTTAAATAAAATAACTATACTTTAGTTGCTGCGGGATAACCGAATAAATAATTGCGATATTCCATTATTTCATTGGTGGCACTTTGTATTGCTGGCGGTATTGATTTATATTAGATTGTTACCTGCACATTGAAATTGTTAATAAGTACGTCGGCCTTAACCCTTTAACCGCCAAATTATTCAATCTGAATTTCCCCCCATACGAAGTTGTGTCTCGCTGACACGATCCACAACTTCAAGTGAGTGAAAATTATTCAGATTTGACAAAATGGAGGTCAACTGTTTTCAAATCTTGCTGATTGATGTCACATTTTATCTTTAACATGTTTAAAAGGTGAAACTTAATGTGCTAATAAAAAATGAAAACCCGAATATATGCGACACCGGTGGTAAAGGGTTAAATACCTAAGAGGAAGTGGTAGTCTGTGGGGCATTGTGTAACCTATGATTTTGTCACTTTGCACACGTATTCAGTGGATCAAGGTAACCAGGTAACTGCATCTACATGTATATAGTCAGGGCGTAAAACTGCGATATGTGCCTAGATAACACTTTCGCTAAACATTTTTAGTACAGGATGGAGACCAATGCCAGGACATTCTCTAGCATCTCTAAATACCCAAACCAGGTGTCTCCATGCTGAAATATGATTTTAAAGGTATTTTTGCAGCCTTTCAAATTATCATCCATTTTTACAATAATACACCTTTTTCAATAACAACACGCCACACGGTGAGCAACGCTGAACTGTTTTAATCAGACAACTGTTACACACTTATCAATGACAACACGGTAGGTATATAGTATTTTCCTTCCACTGATGCTGTATTGATTGATTGCTAGCGGTGTACCCTGGCTCCTCCGTTCAACAGCGGTGCCAATGCAGCTCCGTTTCAGTGCAGGCACTGCCAGTGCAGTGTCACTACAGTGCAGGCACTGGTGTTGGCCGTGGTAGCTTTGAAACAACCGGCAATAGAGTGTTAGACATGGTGTCTCACACGAGGGATGAATAGAGTTACCCTTAGCTATTGTTATTCTGGGGATTATCCGCCCCGAGGATAGCGGAGCCGCTTTTGAGCAAAAAAACGAGTCTTATCTGGGTATGCCTGGGGTAAATCCCCTAGCCATGCCCCGAATCCCTTGCTGGGTGAGTGAAGGAAAACACTCCTAAAAACCCACCATGCCCTATCACCCCACCCTCACGTCATCGTCTGTACATCATTCATCTCATCAATAGACTGCACTGTTTTTTATCATATTACGTTGTGACCCAAATGACCATTATAGTGCCGAAAAGTGACGTAAAGCGACAACTTACTATGGTTTGTAAAATAATACTGTGTGGAAAATTACACTCCTTGAATGAGCAAGTATAATAGCATCAGCACTGTACTATTGATGAGGCTTACCTCATGCCCTGACGGCCGCAGATTTGATTTTTGTTGTGTAATTTAAATGCTGAAAAGCTGTGGCCTTTGCTTTTTGAGGACGCATAGTCGAAGGTAGCTTCTTTCACCAGTTTAAAACTAAACCAAACTCTTTATAAGTGTTTATTACCAACTAGTCAGACAGACAGACAGATATTTTATTGACAGAAATGAAGTCATTACAGATTTATTTGTGACGGAGTATCGGGTTTAGCTGTATCCCGTTTTCCGGTTTCAAACATACATATTCACCAAGATTGCTAAGTTACACATATGTTTATGCATTTGCGGGAATGTAACGTCTGAATAATAAGAACAATGCCCAACTTTCAGGATTGGGAAAATACAGAAATAATTTCCGGCATGGAAACATCATGCTAGATCCGAATTCACGCTTTATAGCTGTGGAAATGTGGTATACCAGATAAAACATTTTACAATTTGGCCATATGGTTTAAATGAGATTTGATTTTTGTTGTGTAATTTAAATGCTGAAAAGCTGTGGCCTTTGCTTTTTAAGGACGCATAGTCGAAGGTAGCTTCTTTCACCAGTTTAAAACTAAACCAAACTCTTTATAAGTGTTTATTACCAACTAGTCAGACAGACAGACAGATATTTTATTGACAGAAATGAAGTCATTACAGATTTATTTGTGACGGAGTATCGGGTTTAGCTGTATCCCGTTTTCCGGTTTCAAACATACATATTCACCAAGATTGCTAAGTCTGCCAAAGACCAATGTGGCAGACATAGCGCAACATCATTGATTATTAATACAAATAGCACGCAATGTAAATCATCACATATGTCTTTCGTATATATTTTGCCCGGTTAACATGATTGTAATATTATTACAGAACATTGTGTGGGAATAGCTAATCCGCTGTTGTAGTTCTTGCAACTCCTGAACATCGATCTTAGTGACACATTGATTTGATGCATCAGAAGAAACTATTAAAATAATACAATAGCTAGACTGTTTCAGCTTAGATAATATAACTTTAGATGACATCCTTTGGGATCTCTATTATCAATTGGGAAAAGATGCGCTATAATCTAAATATTTAGTTTACACAAAAGTTTAAATACATTTTTGTGTTTACACATACAATGTATATGTAAGAAACATTTAATCATATGTTTATGCATTTGCGGAAATGTAACGTCTGAATAATAAGAACAATGCCCAACTTTCAGGATTGGGAAAATACAGAAATAATTTCTGACAGGGAAACATCATGCTAGATCCGAATTCACGCTTTATAGCTGTGGAGGGCGGGGGCCCTAGGGTAGTGGTTAGCACCGCTGCCTTTCACGCCAGAGTCCGGGGTTCGGTTCCCGTTCTCGGCGGTTTGAAAGAAACAAAATTGTTTCTTCCCCATCCACGTGTGAAAGTTAGTATTGTGGGGAGCCTCCGTGACCGACAGGTAGCGTGCTCGGCCTCAGACCGCCAGGGCTCGAATTTCGAATCCTGTGTCTGGAGGACAGTGTCATCTCAATCATCTCACCATCCTCAGGAGGTTCTCCTGGCCCAGTTTAGCCTATATGTGCACAAAGGTGGCCTAAAGCCCGATTCATTTCATTTTTATAGCTGTGGAAATGTGGTATACCAGATAAAACATTTTACAATTTGGCCATATGGTTTAAATGAGTTGGTGGTTTTGCAAGTTTTCTTATATTGTTGATAGTAAAAAATTGTGTAGATTTGATTTTTAAAAGAGATTGACCACATATGCGGTTATCTAATGTCTTTCCACCAAAAAAGTCTACTACTTTCTTGAAATAAGCCACATATAGATTAAGCTAAAAGGTATTTACACGTTTGTGTAAAGTAAACATTAAAATTGGCGCCCTGAGCACGCAACATTATACCGATGTATTCTGTCTCGTTAGAGGATGAAAGTATGTTTCCTTCATATTATGGTAGAAACTGAATCCACCACTGGAATATTATATCATTAAAAGAACTTAGAGCTCGCTCTGATTTCTCCGCATCAAAGTCATTATTACAGATGAATAACACTATATATATATGATTCTACATATCTCTATATAGTCTTATTATAATGTTTCTTTCTAGTATCCGTAATTTTGTTTCTATATTTGCTCATCATTGACATTTGCAAGAGTTTTAAATAGTGGAACATTGTAAAATTCACTTGACAACATCTTCAGAATGTCTGCTCTTTCGACCTCCTTCCAGATTCGCTAGTTTGTGCTTCGGAAGAAGTGATCATCTTGCTAACTATTTTGCAGCTATTTCGATGATTGTTGTATACTGGGATAGAAATGTTGCTATAAGGTTGTGTGGCCACAGCTCTAGTTATATATCATGTATTGATATATATATCTTACTTGTTTGATCAAAAATACAAAAAACGGTCAACTTGTTCGATCATTGTTAAAACATAACAGCCTGCTCTTGTCTTATTCCGGTTGGTCCACAAACGATGGCTCGCTAAGTATGGCTATGGCTCGAAATAAGTACTGTGTTCAAGTTTTATTGTCAATATACCTTATTATTGTTGTCAGACAAAATGACTAGATTACAACAAAAAGGTATCATTAAATGATTATTAACCATAATTTTCTTCAAAATCATATCACTGAGCTGCGACCAAACCTTTTCATTTGCAGTCGTGCAGTTAAGTATGTTTACTTGTCAATCACAAGTAATGCTGAGAAGCGGTTCTTGAAATAACGATATCACAACATTCAAATTACCGCCATTTCATGAAAATTGCTGAAACAAGACCAAAATCTCTGGTAAACAGATAAACAATCCCTCGGATTTGAGATTTTTTGGATATTGCGTTAACAAATAAGCAAAATAATTAATAGCTGCCAGTTCGTAAAAAATGCTGAACTGCAATTACCACCCCTTTGTTTTGCGACCATACAGTGGAAAGTGCTTTTATAAAAAAATTACGTGTGATTTGGTTGAGCGGCTCACAAATCTTTGCGAGCTATAGGGACGGCGCAGCGACTGCATACTGAACACATACCTGCATCACGGAAAATGCATTATAATATAACTAACCTATACTAAAAAGCTATAACCAGATAATAAATACAATATAGAGCTGCATATTTGCACAGCTAAGGAGCTCATCATATCGAACCCAGCTCAAAATTGAAATCGAAACAATTAGTTCAGAAAATAATTCAACTTTCACAGATTGAATAATTATCTAAATTTTTACGTGTTATTTTTACCATTGTCAATTAGAAAAAAACTTTTTTTATTTGAGATATCAAGTTATGTCTATTACTGGATAATGCTTAGGCCATTTTAAATGAAAATTTTAAAAAGATCAGGCTAATCTGTGAAGAAGGACTTGCGTTGTGGAAGATTATGTCAAAGCGGGAAATCATTAAAACTGAATGTTTTTAAAATACATTTAAAATACATGAAAATCACCTCAATATGGTATCTAGGAATGCTAAAGATAATATTTTAAGCGGTCTCTTGCTTGTACTAAAAATGTTTAGCGACATCATAATTTTCCAGTTTGACACCCTGACTAATATACTGGCGTGTGGCCAGGCAGCCAGCAAACACACGACATTGACCAAATGTTGATTTGATGTTGGTCTACAGTCTACGACGCTGCTCAAACCTCTTATATACATTAAAGTCAACTTGTGGTGTTGCTAAGGAAGCCCACCCAAAACCAGATACATAGATTGTTGATATATCATCGAGAAATGCGGAAGGTTTCACTTCTGTTTTACATTAAGATGCTATACATGTGCCAACATAGCCTTCAACTTTATTGTTTGATTGAAGAAAATACCGGGCGGGGTGGTGGTGGGTGGGGTGGGGTGGGGCACTGTATTATGCTTACAGGTGAATCAGGCATTTCTGAAGCTCCATCCTACTTTATTGCTTGAACTGTCATATTAGCTTGATTAAATACTATTGTACTGGCTACATAACACCCTGGTGACATCGCAAGGCTCTGACATTGAGACCACCATTTTTAACCCTTTGACTTCCAGGCCGGAGTGCATGCCAGGATCCAGATATACTGGTGTAGGAGTTTTATTTTTCGGTTAAATGTAATAGTTCTAATACGATAACTAGATTTCGCCAGGTTAAAATAGCTTAGTTTTAGTATTTGTCACAATTTCATGGAATCACAGTTTTTCGATAGGCTGAAAATAAGTCGTTTTTTACACATGTTGCTGTGCTCATATCGGTCACTGCGAGCGGGTCTGCGCGTGTTAAGCAGATCGGATTATGCCGGGTAAAGCCTGGCGTGCCTCGTATCGTGTTCTTAGGCTTCTTAGGCCTACACCTCACTAATTAAAAAAAAAACTTGTTGAAAATATATAAAATATATAAATATAACAACATGCCTTCAATATATCATATACATCGAGGGAGTGGACAACCGACTTCAAATCTCACGACACTGATTGATGTGTATGAGCTTCCGTCTGCGAGAATTGGCGAGAAAAGTGATAGCTTACTTCCGCTGTAAACTGTCAACCATGTGCTTTTTGATCGTTTTTTCATGGTCATGTAAACATTGTGTTGATCACAATTTCAATCACAGTCAAATTAATTATTAACATCAATATGTTTCAAAACGTAACAAATGTATTCGATAAATGAATACAATACAATATAATAGTTCCTTCTGCTTCATTATCAGAACTATTTAAATATTACAACAGGAATAAAACATCCAAGCCCATAAAGTATCCTTCTCCCGTGAAAATATGTGGACATAGATCATAGACGTATACACACCATGTCCAATGGAGCTATAATTTGACGTCTATACATGTATTCAATTCAATATGACAATTGTCTGAATTAGGGTCTACTGACGTGCTGGCTTGGTGACCCAGCAAACACGGGGCATTCACCCAAAGCTGTTTCAATGTTGGCACACCGTCTTCGACGCTGGCCCAGCATTGAAACAGCATTGGGTGAACTTTCCCCGTGTTTGCTGGGTACACTACAGAAACAGCTTCACTTTGGCGTCTAATTTAAATTGTAAACCTCAATTGTCATTGTTTTTAATGTATATATTTAGCATAAAAGAGACCGGAAATCAGTTATCCCTTTTCCTAGCCGCGCATGCGCGCGGTAAGTTCACGACGATCTCGCACCTGTTGGTAGTCCATAGCTCGATGTCTATGAATATATCATCAAGTTTATTCGAAGAATATTATGTAAAAGTTCTAATACGATCAAAAGTTTGCGCCTGCTGAAAATGGCGTGGTTTTCATAGGCACTTCAGATATTCGTCTCAATTTCATGGCATCTGAGTTTTTCGGTAGGCAGCGCGAGTGTCGTCTTTACACAGCTGGCTGTGGAAACAAAATGGCGGTCAGTGTCACTGGGCCTACGGCGAAGTAAATGAGCGGCTCAGTCATAACGGGTGATGTTCACCTTCATTGAAAACATTCAACTATTAAATGACCACGCCCTATATTCATTGCCGTATGTAGTGCTGTAGAACCTAGTTCTCGCTCACTGAACATCGGTGGCATGCACGATTTGTAGACAAATCTAACGTGTGATAGGTTTTCGTTTTTATCAAATCTTAACCTGTAGTAAATTAAAGATTGAATTAATGAATAAATGTATGTGGCATCCACGTTTCTGGATAACTGAGCTAAACTGGTTTAGGGGATGGTACTGCCATCCTGACACATGATTTGAAATTAGAGCCTTTGCTATCCGAGATTTGAAGCTCTCACAATATTGAATATTCACCAGTGAACGGAAAAAAATATTGTTACTTTGAAAACTGCATACAGGGTGAACTCTGAACTGCATCGTGAACTGCGTCTTGATAGTGACCAGACTAACGAAACGTTGGACCGAAATAACCAAAACATGAATAAGTATGTCGCAGTTACTAATTCGTAATGGTTAACTGCGCCTGTTTTTAGCTAGTAAGCTAAGTAAGTGGATCACCATGCATACAAAGACGATGCATACATGCACAATGCAGGGGCCGTATTCTCGTACAAGTTACGATATATGGTAGGCTTCTGATTGGTCGAGATGGCCATCTCGACCAATCAGAAGCTTACGATATATCGTAACTTGTACGAGAATACGGGCCCTGAAGGAACATATGCCATGCCGGCGCAGCTGTCCTCTTTGATCTATGGTGAGAATGCCTTTCTCAGCAAACATGATACATTCACCCAATGCTGGTTTAATAATAGGCTAACATCGCAGGCAGTGGATCAGCTTTAGGAAAGCATCGGCTGAACGTATCGTTTTAGCTGGGTTATTGGGTTGACATTTCATGTCATAGGCACGTATAATGAGACATAATGGCGGTAGAACAGGATATATGCAGCTTTAGTGCGATTTAAAGTGGTTCTTGTACAATTCTAGCTTTGATAAAGACATCAAGACTCTAGATGATCTTGATCACCATCATAGTCTACCCTCTGGATCTCATGGACATTCACTATAATTATATTACCAGCTAATATAATAGCCAATCAACGTGGTCAATGCCTTAGCTACCAGTCCAATGAGTAGCAGGTAGTACCCTTCAACTCCCAGGTGACGGGTTGTCTCTCTGGATTTATAGGTGTATGTTCCCAAATTCCTTGAATGTTGAAGGCTCGGGCTTTTATGGCGCCATTTCTGTCATGGCTATAGTAAAGTTGTGACATACAAATGTATCAGGTGTATCCTCAAATAAAGCAAATAGATACATTGTCGCTATTTTGAAGGCGACTATCTTAGATATGTTTATCTTTTGTATTTCGCTCTGTATTTTGAACCTTGTCACAAAGCAATACATGCAGAGCTCCAATAAAAACCTTCATAGTTATATTCATAAATGCGGCTGGCATTCGAACTATATTTTTTGTGCATCCTTAAAATGAGACGAATTCTCCAGCCGCAAGCTTTAGTTGTATGCATGTATATCTATCTATATATACATTACAAGTCCACGCACTATTTCAATACTGCATGTATATCATAATAATATAATATGGCATTATCTAGAAAATGATCGAATTTGCAATAAGTTTACATTGGCATGAGGCGATATTATTCTTTTTTTTTCTCACATACCATACGAAATATTCTGCATAGACATATTTATACCAGACAGTATGAACACAGGAGCCACACTTCATTGCTGAATGTTTACTGCCATGCAAAGCCAAAATAAAGTGAATTATTACTGTTTAAGTAAGCAGTTATTGCCTTTTGGCATTATTGAGCAGATTAGCTTGTTTTATAACCAGCTGGGACCATGACCTTCTGAAATGTCTCGGGTGTTCTTTTTATCCAGACGCTGATATTTATTATCACACTTTGTAAATTAAATGGGGGCAGTCAATGACATTTTAGTATGAAACCAAAGACAACTCATGACATTATCCACCTAAGATGCAAGTTTGCAAAGTTACTCACCCAATGTAAACACCAGGGAGTGTAGCTTTTTCTTTAGCCATTAAAGAGGTAAATTAAAGATTTTAAATTTTCACCCACTGGAAGTTGTGTCTCGCTACCGCGACTCACAACTTCAAGTGGATGTAAATTACTCCGATATGTTTAATTTGAGACGGAAAATTTGCAAATCTTGATGTTTATGCACACATTTTTCATTTCCAATATCAGGGATTTGATTGGTTGATGAAACTGATTTAACCATAGTCGTGTTTAGCCGTGTAAGGGTTATTTTTTTTATGTGAATATTTATCAAGCTTGTTACAAGGACACACTAAAGTAAAGTGGAATATTTCTAATTACACTCAAATACACACCACGATTGATCACCAATGATAAAACTGTGACTTTGTCTGTATATTGATTTCAGCGGATTGGAGAAATGAAATGAAATGAATCGGGCTTTAGGCCACCTTTGTGCACATATAGGCTAAACTGGGCCAGGAGAACCTCCTGAGGATGGTGAGATGATTGAGATGACACTGTCCTCCAGACACAGGATTCGAAATTCGAGCCCTGGCGGTCTGAGGCCGAGCACGCTACCTCTCGGTCACGGAGGCTCCCCACAATACTGACTTTCACACGTGGATGGGGAAGAAACATTTTTGTTTCTTTCAAACCGCCGAGACCGGGAACCGAACCCCGGACTCTGGCGTGAAAGGCAGCGGTGCTAACCACTACCCTAGGGCCCCCGCCCAGCGGATTGGAGAGTGACTGTCGACATCCACTATAATTATACTTTCTGGTTGGCGTTGGCCAAACATCCAACATTAAAACAAAATTATTGCTCGTTTTATCATGTTGGTTGGAAAAAGGCTGCGGTAACACCTTTGCTAGATCCACAACGGGAGAGGTGATAAAATACACCGCCAGCAATATATGTAACCTACTTTCAACGTTTCACCTACAACTACCAATTTAACATATTATAATTTCCACCCACTTGAAGTGTTAACAAATCCAGCCTCTCTAGTGTTTACCATGATGAATCATACACACACAGGAGCATGAACTTAGCGATAATACCTCTTTTTACATGGCTGTAGTATTATAATCAAGGTGGGCATATGCCAATATGTGTCAGGCAGAAATAATAAAGAATGCCTCTGCGCAATAACCTGTTAGGTGCATTGTTATAGTTTTGAGAAAATGGCTTTGAAATTTGGATTCGTTATTTCTTTCCCATTAAGTAAATCCGAGGTAATAATGATTGTCCACCTAAGATGTGGAAACAGTCTATTTAGTAATCGTGTCTAGATCTCCCAGCATGCCTTCCGCGGGTCTTGTATGTTTGTTAATACCTTTTTCAAATAGTGTTTTAGCTCAATAACGCTAACGCAGTTACAGATGACAAACTTGTTAGGTGCCATTAACACCTTCTTGTTGAAAACAATAAGCTGCATTCCCATGGCAATGGAGCTTACCGTGTTTTTGCTTATTTTCTGTCAAAATAGATATCGATTACTTCTCAGTGAGCCAATAGCGTACTACAAACGTATCTGATAAAAATACTGTTATTTTTAAGATGTTAAGTGCGATTACCATACTCGGTTATTTGTTTAATTTGAGACCGAACATTTGCAAATCTTAATGCTTAAGCACACATTTCATTCCCAATATCAGTGATTTAATTCGCTCATGGAACTGATTAAAAACGTACTCAGCGGTGTAAGGGTTAATACTATTTTTAATGTTAATCTTTACCAAGTTTGTTACATGCACACACGAGAGTACAGTAAAAATTGTCTAATTACACGTATAAAAGCACTATGAATCATGGTGTGTATTTAAGTGTAATTAGAAAATTTTCACAAAGACAAAGTCACAGAGGTCTATTATTGCTGATCAATCATGGTCCATGATTGATCAGCAATGATAAACCTCTGCGAATTTGTTTGTATAATGCCTGCACCGGATTGGCTAGTGACTGTCGACATCCAGTATCTACTTTCTGATGGGCGTTGGCCAAACATTCAACATTAATACAACAGTATTGCAAATCTTATCGTGTTGGTTGGAAAGTGGCTGCGACAACAGTTTCGCCATATCCAAAACAGGAGAAGTGACAACATACAGCAACAGCAATATAACAATTTGATTTAACGGTTAACAAATTAACCGCCAAAATAATCAATGGAATTTTCACCCACTTGAAGTTGTGTCTCGCTGACGCGATTCAAAACTTCGAGTGAGTGAAAATTATTCAGATTTGTCAATGCAAAATGAAGGTGAATGATTCAGAAATCTTGCTGATTGCTGTCATGGTTGTACTTTAGCAATTTGCAATGTGCTAAGAATTAAGAAAACTATATGACTGTAATCGGGATCGCAGTTGAAGGGTCTCACTCAACGGCGTTTATATACTCCAAGGTTGGGACAACGTTAAGTTGTGTATCCAGTTGAATGAATATCAGATAACAAATCCGGCTCATGTTTACTATGATGAATCATACACCCATAGAAGCATAAATTTAGCAATAATTCCTCTTTTTACCTGGCTGTAATATCATGATAAGCAAGGTGGGCGTAAGCAAGATATATCAGACGGAAATGATGTAATTGCTTGTGCTCCAATGTTGAGCAATTATTTTTCTTTTCTTCGTCAGTGTTGAATACATTATTTGATTTATTTCAATCTTGTAAAACAAACGCGTAATCTTGTTGCGTAAAATATGCTGATTGTTGTTTTGCACGGCACACACTTTAATTTTTTTTTTTAATATACATATACATTTTGTTATTATGAACTGCGTGATAGAATAGTTCTATCACGCAGTTCATAATAACAATATGCACACTATGTAAATTAATTATTATGATGTGCGCACGTGTCGTGAAAATGTATTCGTTTTGTATGTATCCTTCGCTTCAAGTGAACAAAGTAACAAATACATGGGAGGTATACCAGGGAAATACAAGGCATGAATCTAATGAATCAATCTAATCCTTGACCCGATTAACACGACTATGATCGTTTTCAATGCGTTTTACTAGCCGATGTAACCATGGTTATCGGGAACGAAATGCGTGTTCGAAACATATTACGATTTGCGAATGATTGGTCCCAAATTAAACAATTTTTTGCCCTCGTGAAGTTGGGGGTAGCGATCCACAACTTTAGGTGAGTGAAAATGTAAATAGGTAATGTAGCACTCTAACGTACGCATCAGAAAGCAATGCATGTAGAGCTCCAATAAACACCTTCCTATATTCATAAATGAGGATGCAATCCAGTCAAACTATATTATTTGTGCATCTTAACTTAGAATTAGACGAATTTCCAGACGCAAGCTTTGATTGTATGTATGCACATATTTCTAATGTACAATTCCACATACTATTTCAATATTATATGTGCAATTATCTAAAAAGTAATCGATTTTGCGATAAAGCTACATTGGCATGATACGATACTATTCTTTTTTTCACACACCGTACGAAATATAGCTTATTCTGTATTGACATGTTTAAACAAAATGGTTACTGCTATGCAAAGCCAAAATAAAGTGCATTATTACGGTTAAGTAAGCAGTTATTGCCTTTTGGCTTTGCTGAGAAGATCAGCCAGTTTTATAACCAGCTGCGACCGTGACCTTCTAAAATTTATCGGGTATTCTTTTTATCTAGACATACATACACATACATTTATTATCGCACTTTGTAAATTAAATTGGGCAGTCAATGCCATTTTTCTATAAAACCAAAGACATCTTATGACATTATCCGCCTGAGATGCAAATTTGCAAAGTTATCACTCACCCAATGTACACACCAGGGAATGTAGTAGTTTTATCGTTATCCCTTAAAGAGATAAATTAAATATTTCAGATTTTTACCCACTTGAAGTTGTGTCTCGCTAACGCGACCCACAACTTCAAGTGGGTGAAAAATACTTATCTTTGTTTAATTTGAGTCCGAACATTTGCAAATCTTGATGTTTAAGCACACATTTCATTCCCAATAACTGCGATCTGATTTGGTTAGTGAATCTGATTAAGCACGACTATAGTCGTACTTAGTCGTGTAAGGGTTAATGTTTTAACTCTTTAAGCCCTCACGATACATTGAAGCATCATTTTGCATCCCTGAAAACAGACCTAATTTCGCTACAACGAAGTGTTTTAAAACAAAAAATTCATATGAAACTGGTTTACCAATACATGGCAATTTACTTTAATTTTTATAACACATCAAATCATCGTCATCCACTACAAGTCTAGAATTGCGACAGCAATTCGCGGCTTGTAGTGGATGAAGATGACAATGGTAAATTCAGGCTTGATAGGGTTATTTAATGTGAATCTTTACCAAGCTTGTTCCCAGAAAACACATAACATTTGTATAAGATTTGTACAATGTTGGGCCAATGTCAATGTTCAAATGTTATACAAATGTTTTGTGTTTGCTGAGTTACAAGCACACAACTAGAGTGAAATATTTCTAATTACACTTAAATACACACCATGATTGATCAGCAATACTAGACCTCTGTGACTTTGTCTGTATAATGATTGTACCGAATTGGAGAGGGACTGTCGACATACATGTACAGTATCTACTTTCTGATGGGCGTTGGCCGAACATTAAACATTAAACCGACACTATTGCTCATTTAACGCGTTGGTTGGAAAAGGGCTGTGACAACACTTTGCTGGATCCACAACAGGACAAGTGACAACATTCAACGACAGCAATATTATACAACCTACTTTCAACGGTTGACCAATTAACAGCCAAATTAATCAATTGGAATTTTCACTCACTTGAAGTTGCGTCTCGCTGACGCGACTCACAACTTCGAGTGAGTGAAAATTATTCAGATTTGACAATGCAAAATAAAGGTCAATGGTTCAGAAATCATGCTGATTGATGTCACGTTCAAACTTTAAAAGTTTTTGAAAGTTGATATGTAATGTGCTAACAAAAAAAAGTGTAAAACGAACAAAATCGGGACCGCAGGTTAAAGGGTCTGAACGACGTTTATATACTCCAACGTTGGGACAACGTTAAGTTGTGTATCCAGTTGAATGAATATCCGATAACAACTCCAGCTCATGTTTACTATGATGAATCATACACCCACAGGAGCATAAATTTAGCGATAATTTCTCTTTTTACCTGGCTGTTATATCATGATAATCAAGGTGGGCGTAAACAAGATATGTCAGACAGAAAGGATATTGTTTGACGTGTTCCAATGGTGATCAATTATTGGTCTCCTTAGTGTTAAAAATATATTCTTTGATTTATTTCAAGTTTGACATTTTGTAAAACAAATGCTTAATTTTGCTGCGTAAATATGCTGATTGTTGTTTTGCACGACATACACGCTAATTTTTTTTCTAATTTACATAGTGTGCACACTTATGTTGTTATTATGAACTGCGTGATAGAATATTAAATATTCTATCACGCAGTTTATAACAAAATTACATGGGGGTTTCCCATCATTATCCAATTTACCAATTACCCGCTAAACATGACTGTGGTTGTTTTTAATCCGTTTTATTAGCCGATGCTAGCATGGGTCTTGGTAACGAAATGTGTGTTTAAACATCAAGGTTTGCGATTGTTTGGTCTTAAATTAAACATTATAATTATTAATTAATTAATTATTATTAATAATTATTTAAAATTGAAAAAAACAAAAACATTTTTTTTATAATTTTCACCCACTTGAAGTTGTGGATCGCGGTAGCGAGACACAACTTCAAGTGGGGGGAAATTCGAATCGTTAATGTAACGTTTTAATTGTTATTATCGCATACATGTGTTGTGGTCGTTCTGTATATTAAGACCCATAGTCTGAGGAATACGTTTCCATTCTTGCTGTGACCTTGATATTTATACAGATAACACTTCATATTCAACGACCAAATGCCAAGGTGACAAAATGTCATCATCCCTCATATGATCAAGTAACGCTGGCATTTATTATTTCAAGTAGATCTATTCAAATTATCTCAAAAGTACCAAATATAGCACTCTAATCAATCCTAACACTCCATCGGCTATAATCAGATTCACAAAAAATGTATCAACCAGGGGAATGAATTTCGCAGATTTCTCAGTCAATTCTCAACCAATTTTCACGAAATTTTACACACATTATTTTCCATTCACGTCGCGACCATCCTGAAAATTTCGATACGTTTGTTTGATAAGTATGTCAGAAGTTAGACCTTTTGACATGTAATGAAATTCTGAGACGAAGCTAGTGGCTTTATAGAGGGTGACATTCTTATTGTTTTACTACATGTTAAATAGACGAACTTGTAAACTATACAATATTTTGCAATGACATTTTCAGGGTAGTCAGTGAATTTAATAGTGCTTGTAAAATTGGTTCAGAATTGACTGAGAAATCGGCGAAAATCATTCACCGCGGTTAATGTGAATCCGACTATGGTTATGCTACAGTAATAATGAATTTGAATCTGTGTCTCGCTGCGCGACACACAAACTCACCCATGAAAATCACCCATATTCGTTCAAATTGAAAGCAAATATTTTTAAACATACATTTTGATCTCAATTACTCTGATTTAAGCGGTTAATAAAACAAATTAACCATTACAGTGCGGGGATCAACTTTAGTCGCCTGAATCTGACGTCTGTAGACGTCAGATTCTGAAACTCGCACTGTAAGAGTAAAAATATTTAAATGGACGTAGACTCATAACATAGGTATTCAAATGAAACGGAAAGAACTATCTAAGACATTTATGATGTTTTCAAATTGAAATAAACCCTTTAGCCTCCAGGATATATTAAAATTTATTTCAGCGCTTTATGGGTGGGAACTGCTTAGAGGTATAAGGGTTAAAATCACAAGGTTCAGTGCTTCAGTTTGATATTATTACACTGAATTAGTTTACATAATTTGGTATTTTTTAGTCATTGCGGGTTGGAAATTGTAGCAGTTCACTTTTCACGTTGCATGAAAATATGTTTATATTTACAATAAAAGCTGACTACCTGTTAAATTACTTACTCCCAGATACATAAAGGTATATAGGGTATTTATACCGAGCGAAACCACTAAAAGCACGACACCTAGTAGGTAACCAATAAAGAAGTTTTCGAAACTATATAGAATCAAAAATATATATGGACATATTTTCACTAATTTTCTCTCTTTTGTTTATCATGTCTATCAAACATAGTGATACATATTGTCTCATGCTTAGAATAAATATTCTGATTTTGAACTTTGACATATAAAATAAGTTTGTAGATATTTTATTATTATTATAATAATGTATTTGCATTTGTGATTTCCAGAAAATACCTTTGGATTTTCTTATGGTACCCAAGTGTAAAGCTGAGAAAACTGCCACGTTTTTTGTAAGATTCGGTTTTTCGAAGAAATAACAATCCTTTGTACACGAAAACATAAATAAAAGTGTATGAGCTCTGGGAGTAAAGTCGTGGATGTCAGTGTTATATTAACGGTTATTGTGTATGTGTCCATGCTTGGTGGTGGAGGGGTTATATATAAGTAGCATATTAAATTGCCTGTCCGCCATTATCGATATTTCCATTTTGTTTTGCCAGAAACAGATGGGCTTTTTTGTAAAATCAACATGATGAACATTTACTCACATAACCCGTTAAGTTTAAGAAAATGGAGTGGGTTTATAAAAATGTATATTTAAGTTTAAGAAGATGGAGTGGGTTTATAAAAATGAATATTTTATTCAATATCGCCTGTCTCTTCACTCGTACCCAGTAAACACAAAACATTTTTATAACATTTATAGAATGTTGGACCAACGTCGAAGACGTTTGGCTCACGTTGAATAAACGTTATACTACTGTTTTGTTTTTAGTGGGTAGTCTGGCAAAGTACATGTAATAGTGAAATGTATATAATTTTGTTTACCCTTCTCACCTGATTGTAACCTAACAAACATGTACAGAATAATTGTCGGACTACACTGACCCTGGATCGAGCCATTTGCCTAGCCATCACTTAACCATGATATACCTATATGTGACATATTGATATCGATATCTTCAAATTACAGTGGGCAGTAGACGGGCAGGCAGGCAGGCAGGCAGGAAAGCAGGCAGGTAGGTGGGTAGTCCAGCAAGGTCTGGTAGATAACAATACATTGCCAATAAACAGTATGATTAGTAAATTGTGGCCGTGTTATTTGGCAAAGAAAACATCTATTTTCCCAAATAGTCTATCTACACACGCTATATGCATTGTGTTACAGGCTCCAATATTGCGCAACAGCAAAACCCTTCACATGCCATTCAATTGGCAGAATAGAAAATCACATTGTTATATAGGCCTACACTAAAGGAAGCATAAAAAGTGCATATTTTAATGAAAATGATCTTCATTAAATTAATATACATTATTCCCCTCCTTGTTCGTAAATATATATGTTTTAGCCTAACATTGTACAATATGTGAACACAATTCATTTTCAAGACAATCCAGTAAACACTTAACATTTGCAAAACATGTATACAACGTCAGCCCAACGTCTTCGACGTTGGTCCAGCGTTGTATAAATGCTATACAAGTGTTTGGTATTTACTGGGGAAAGATAGAATTGATCAGGACGTCAAGGCTCCAAATTGTCCGCTTTCACTTATATATTAACTAGCATTGACCGTTTTCTTTCTTTTGTTTTCCTAAAACACGCCGTGTTGTTTGAACATTTCATTTCAGACGAACAGCTTATTAACCTTATACTTCTTAGATCTTAAAATAGTTATACTGCCCTAATTAACTGATACAGAATAAAACAACTATTTCAGTAATATATTCTCTAATAATATTTGCTGTATTTTGTCAAACAATTATGGGTCAACGTGGACAAATGTAAATAATAGGAGATATTATTCAACATGTTCAATATTACCAATATCTGTGCAATTTAAAAAAAATATATTTTGACAGACCATAAGCGATGTCTCTCGAATATGTGTTTGCTGCGCAAGAAAGAATTTTCAATAAACGCGAGACTACATTAATGACTGTATGCTCGGTCAAAATCGCAAGCGTTGGGTCGAAAAGTTCGTTAACCTTGTTATGAATTCCAAATGTCATGTGCCAGGACACGTGCGATTACCAAGGACAGAATGTTGCAGCAATGTAAATTTGGTGGAATGACGCCACAAAGTGACAGTCCAGCCTTCACAATACACGGGCCCTATGTTGACCTAATGTTGGTCCACCGTCTACGACGTTGGCCCAACATTGGATCAACATAGGGCCCGTGTATTGTGCCAGCTGGAGATAATTGGGCCTGCTTTGACCCAACACTTGCCCAATCACTCATATTTTCTGTCGACAGCGTGACATTCTTATCTGATGATCAGAGATATAAAATATCGGTTTGCCGGCAAAATGGTATCACGTAATACCACTTAGCTCCCTGGATGTCTGCGATATCTAGCCAAGTCCGAGTTTACAAGCTCAGAATCAAACGCGACGACAAAATTAAGCATCCACCATTATCTTATTATTATTATATTATTATTATATTATATATTACATGTGTTAGTCAACCATCATAATATGAGCACAAATATCGCATCAACAGATAGCTCACATTTTATATAAATTTACTTGTCTCGCAAAATTCACTCATTTACCCGTTATGTGACATGAAGTAGGACTAAATCCCGATAATTTGCCTAATATTTCTCATTTTATTGATCATGATGTATTCACGGAAGCATAATTCTATGTAATAACAATAATTATATTGATAATAATTACAATAGTGAAAAAAAATAATTATTATCACATTTCAGCTTTTGATTTCAATATTGCTAACACAACGTGTTGTTGCTATTCTATACATATTTAGCAAATGCATTTGATCTTCACTATAAATACAGTTTGGTTTTCATTGAAACAACGTAGTGTAAGCTGAGAAATAACAACTCTATGCAAATATATATTTCACACCATTTCCTGGTATAAACCAGCTCTAATTGTTTCCGTCTTTATTAGCTAAACACCCCTTTCTCTAAAAAAATACAAAAATTGTAAAATTATTTTGGTGAGATGAGATTTGTCTACTTTGTAGATATATCTATTATCATGAGATTCTCATGATTATGAATCATGTATTGTGTATGACAATTTTATTGTTGGTTCTGTAAATATTACAAGTATTGTATTGAAATCAAAATACATCAATGTCATTTTAGCTTTGGAACCCGATATTGCTAACACGACATGTACGTGGTGGCTACGATGTAGATATAGTTCGATTTTCTCTTTTGCATCACTAAACATATTGCACCTGAAGCTGCAAAATAAAATTAAATTAGATAATTATAAGAAAATAAAATAAAAATATTGATGCGCGGTTCAGATTCTCATTACCGTGTCCATTTATTTATTTTCTGCCTAATGTAACTACACTATAATTCAAGTAGATCAAACGGGAAAAGGGATGTCTAGCTGATAAACATGATGAAATAATGGAGAAACGAGTACACTATGCAATTTTAGGTTTGGGCCAACGTCTTGGACATTGACTGAACATTTGGCCATATGCTGGTTTAATGTTGGGCCACCGTCTTGACGGTGGCCCAACATTAGGCCAGCATACCGTCAACATACCTGGGCGTCTTGTATTATACTCGGGTTGCAGACCTTGCAGTGGTATGCAGTTTCCCACGTACACCTAGTTATTACCAGATATCGTTTTATCGACCGCAGAAACAGGTCATATCAGAGGTATTTGGCAGCCATTCTAGTAATATTACTGCCAAAATAAACGATAGCGCTTTCATTGTCTCTATTATAATTATAAACATTTCACATTTGAACACGTGTCACATTTAATTTAGTTTTTTTTGTTATGAAAATAGTTTGCACATATTTTTTTTACATTATTCCACATTAAAGCACATGTTGTTGAGGGGTTTATGACAGACACTTATAAACTGAAACGGAACACTATCTGCCGGGACGATTAGCAATTTTGAAGAATACCAACTTAACTGCTTTTATGTTATCGGTCATTAAACCTCTAAAGATTATTGATATACTGCCGAAACCATATATATTCGGGTGCAAGCAAGTTTCAGACCAAATAAAATGCCACTGAAATAACACAAAATAGTTTATGATAGATGTTCAGTTAATGCAATTTTGCATATGGCTATTTTTTCATAAATGGACACACATACGAACATTATTATGTGCTAGGTTATTACTTTAAGGTTGAATTTACTCTATAGGCTAACTGAAATATACGTCAGGTATCTTAGCTTTATATTCGAAATGGTGTCATCATTCATATGGCATATGATGTGTATTTATACCCCGCTGACAATGGGTGCAACAATGTACAGGAAATACCAAGACGTGTATTTATAGAGCGGGCCACAAGGATTTGACTTTGTTGTATATATAAAGTTCTGCAAGTCCAAAAGGCAGTAACTGCTTACTTGAAAAGTAAACAGTTACCGCATTAGGATTTATACGCAGTATTCCAGCAAACAGAAAACATTTGTATAACATTTGTACAACGTCGGCCCGACGTCGAAGACGTCGGGCCGACGTTGTACAAATGTTATGCAAATGTTTTGTGCTTGCTGGGATATGAGTCACACTATGGTTGGTGAGTCGAGAAAGCAGGAGACCATTGCCCAATGCTTGACAATCCTTGATTCAGCATGGCAGATACTGGTGCAACATTAAGCTAACATTGGGTCAACATGGTCCACGTCTCCTCTTTGCTGAGGGGCGGGGGCCCTAGGGTAGTGGTTAGCACCGCTGCCTTTCACGCCAGAGTCCGGGGTTCGGTTCCCGGTCTCGGCGGTTTGAAAGAAACAAAATTGTTTCTTCCCCATCCACGTGTGAAAGTTAGTATTGTGGGGAGCCTCCGTGACCGAGAGGTAGCGTGCTCGGCCTCAGACCGCCAGGGCTCGAATTTCGAATCCTGTGTCTGGAGGACAGTGTCATCTCAATCATCTCACCATCCTCAGGAGGTTCTCCTGGCCCAGTTTAGCCTATATGTGCACAAAGGTGGCCTAAAGCCCGATTCATTTCATTTTATTTCCTCTTTGCTGAGAGTTGCCTGAGTTACGACTACATACAATAAACAGGAACTGGACTAAAATAGATGATACCGCAGCTACACAACAGATCCTAATTATATAATATGAGGCCGCTCATTATAGCCGCATAGTTATTCATTTCACACTAACCGGTAATTTACGTTTTGCATCTGAAATCGAAAAGAAATATAGTTTTTAATACACATCCTGCATTTTGTGTCCTAATCATCATGTTCATAATTATTTATTATATATATCTTGTAATTTACATCCTCAAATTTGTCAATACGTTGTTGATAGTGCAATTTTTTCTGCCTACGAAAAACGTATGAAACTAATTTTACAAAACAACAAAAACTTCAATATTCCTTACAGTGATTTAATGAGTGGATCAGCATAATTATAATAAAATATAGCCTCATGTATGAGATGCACACTAGTAGATGCTGGTGATTTTGTATGCACTTTTATGTCCAGACATACACTCTTCAGAAATCCACTAATTGGAGACAATTGAACAATATTTGTTTTTTTTGCTGCGGACGCCGAAATATGTAAAATACCCCCAGCATTTTTAAGCAAATTACAACCGCCAGCCATTTCTATATTTTTTGAAGTGTTGGGTCTACAAGGGCATGTGATCCCTTAAAAATTTGCGCAATGACCACATTATGGGGGGGGGGGGGGTCAGTAATACATTTGCATACCCTAACATTAATGATTTTAAATATATTGGCCTAAATCTGATTTCAACATAATAAACCAACCGCTACGACCATTTATCATGTTGTTCTCTCTTGTACATTTGACACACGTGAATAAATAGTATCTGGTCAATCAGGGCATTTGGCCAATGATCATTCTGATATCATCTTGCCTTTAAAATAGAATATGAGTACAACAAAGAGATCTCTGCCATGATCATGGTGGGATGAAAGCTTATGTTATAACTATGTTACTTTATAATAGCATAATGTGGTGACAAACCTAATAATTTCAGATTATAAAATGATAGTGTCAAGATATGATATCAGAGTACCATGATAATGATGATACGACAATAAAAATGTTGATATTACGAGATTGAATATACATATTTAATAGTATAATGAAATGATTTGGCATCTTAATAATTGTATTATATATTACTTAAATTATTATAGAATATGCCTTTGCAAGAAAATATTATGCTATACAATGGTGGGTTGGTACACTATAATAATGATAACGCCAAGATATGATCAAGAATAATATCGCTCTTAGATGAAAAGATATGACATCCATATACTTGTATATAACAGTTCAACGTCACTATATCATAATGGGGCGCTATAAAAAAAAAATTCTGACTATATAGGCCTAATAAGGGTTAATCATTTAACCCTTACAGCGCGGGGATAAACTTTAGTCATCAGAATCTGACGTCTGTAGACGTCAGATAAAAAACTTTGGTCGCAATGGTTTATACAAAAATTTCAGCGGTGCAAAGGTTAAAGCAGAGTGTTCATTTATTGGTCAAAATCATTTTGTTTCCAATCCTGTATGGTCTTTACAGGGTGTGGAATTAGTTAATAGGGAAAGCTTTAAATAACATTACGTGAATGTCATTAAGTCCAGTGCACATGTAATTGATGGAATCGCCACCTGTTGGAGAGCGTAAGTACTATGCCATGCAAGGCGCTGAATTTTGTAACAGCGGATGCTAACATAGAACATGTAGGTTAGCTATGGCAGTCAGCTATGCGACCAGTTTTGCTATGTAGTTCTAGCTTGGTTTACACTAATAAAGATAGAGTCGATGTTAAAATGGATAAATTACAAAGATATTTGTTTAAACAAGCATATAAAATGTACATAAATTCGGCAAGAACTCTCCTTTTTTGAAAGCAGTCAACATTCACAAACTGGTGTCCATTATAGATAGAAATTAATTAGAGCTATCCAATAGACGCTCTTCAAGCGCTAGGACATTTTATGGTTATTTAATAAAACATGTTTCCGGTGAAATGATTGGGCATAGATGAGATGTAAAAAATACGACATATTATTCTTCTTGAAATATGTTTTTGATGACTCATATTCGCTAGTAGTTAAGGATAATTTCACAAAGGCATATGCCGTGAGAAAATGTCTGCCTGACAGTGCACGGTAACTTCCGGAAAATAATAATCGTCAAAACAGAATACTTCTACCTCAGATTCTGACGCATAAAGACGGTTCCCGTACTGAAAGAATTAAAATTTCTGATGGCCGTAGATTGAGATATGTGTACGCTTGGGGAATATAATTTATCAAAACATGCATGCATTCTGTTGGTATGCAACATTTGGATGTTGTTAAACAAGTTTCAAATATACATTTACATAAATCATGTTGACCCTCTGCCTGCTAGTCACGACAATAGTCGTTTTTAATCCGTTTTATTAACCAATTAAATCACTGTTATTGGGAATAAAATGACTGTTTAAGATCAAGATTTGTAAATGTTTGGTCTCAAGTTAAACAAATATGAGTAATTTTCAACCACTTGAGGTTGTGGATCGCGGTAGCGAGACACAACCTCAAGTGGTTGAAAATTTAAATAAATTACCTTAGCAGGATAAGGATTAAATCCCCTAATACCTGATCGAAGAAGGACGGGGGGGGGGGGGGTGAACACGACTCCGATATATGAACTGGCAAAAATGTAGCGTTCTTCTCACGATTTGGACAAAAATAAATACGCTGTTATGTTATCGCCTGAATAGTTAGCTGTTCAGCACGACTGTGATGCCAAATCCAACGCGGATATCCGATCATACATAATATCACACTCAAATGTCACGACTGAATGCGTGAGTCTACGACGTCGGCCAAACATTGAACCAACATTGGGTATATATGGACACCATTACGGTTGTTGTGCAGCATTATTGAATTATTGAAGACTAGTCAAACTACGCATTTTAATCAAAATTAATCATTACATAATTCTGTCTATATTTGAGATCTAAACACAAAGTGTGATCAAAATATAAATAAACCAAACAATTCTCAACTTAAAAATTGAGAGAATGAAAACTAGAAAGCGTTTCTTTTTTGCATGCAATCCGTCAATAAAACCGTTTAAATATATTAATCCCGTAACGAATTAAAATGTAATTATTGCCAGTGGCGATTATCATGTATTATGTAGATTTAATTTTATGTGCTAAAATATATTTGAACACAGAGATTCTCGCTCTTCTTCCTGCATGGTAGCAATCTACCGCTTGAAGAATAATTGGAATCTCCCTAGACACCTGCACGTTTCTGAGACAGTGATTATCTATCTATGGACTGCCGGCTCACGAACGTGATCGCCTTTTGCCAGGTGAATGTCCCAATGATATACTTGTTGACATCACGACATCGGGAAAAAGCCAGCCAACGGGAGATGATGGCCCATTGTATGTTGGTTGTTGGGCCAGCGTAGGGGACGCTGGCCCAACACCCAACATACACTGGGTGAACTATTCGTGTTTGTTTGGAGCAAGGACATGAACTTGTGGACCCGCTGTGCCGGACGTGGAGACATATAATCCGGGGGGGGGGGGGGAGGGGGGTACTCTGGGGGATGTGCCGCTGGACAGGGTCTTTTTGAGCTTCCAGCTTTAACACCCGCTTTGGTATATTTTTTGCTGATTTCTCAGGCCATTTTCAGTCGAATTCCATCACTATTTTCTAGTCTCACAGCAGATAGCCTCGACTATTCAGAAAAAAATATTAAATAGCTTGAAAATACTATGAAACATGAAGTAAATTGGCAGTTATCACACCATAAACCAATCAATTAAATTCAGTGTTTATTTCAAAATTGGGACAGGGTGTCTCTTGACCCATGAGGCAAATTGCGACAGTGTCAGGTTTTGACAATGCCGGAGGCACACCCTTACCCATTTCTAAGGCGAGTACCTCCTCCGGGCCTATAATAAGCTGGGCGCGGTTTGTCTGATTATTAGCGCTCTATTCTTATCGTCCTATTCATGCCGCCGTGCCGCCGAGGAGATCGCTGTGGTGAGAGGGGAGGGTGGTCATAATATTCACGTGGCATAGCACGTTGGCTTCTACTGCATGGTTCATTGGCAGGTGCTGATCATACTCTGATGATTAACCCTTTAACCGCCGGTGCCGCATATATTCGGGTTTTCATTTTTTATTAACACATTAAGTACCACATTTTAAATATGGTAAAGATAAAATGGGACATCAACCAGCAAGATTTGAAAAGAGTTGACCTCCATTTTGTCAAATCTGAATAATTTTCACACACTTGAAGTTGTGGATCGCGTCAGCGAGACACAACTTCAAGTGGGTGAAAATTCAAATTAAATAATTTGGCGGTTAAAGGGTTAAATATAAACTAATTATTTCAGTCTGACGTTTATATTATCATAATCATTTTGATTAACGCGTTAGCAACCAGAGAAATGAAATGAAACGAATGGGGTTTTAGGCCACCTTTGTGCACATAGGCTAAACTGGGCCAGAAGAACCTCCTGAGGATGGCGAGATGAATGAGATGACATTGCCCTCCAGACACATGATTCGAAATTTAGGCCCTGGCGGTCCGAGGCCGAGCACGCCACCACTCGGGCACGGAGGCTCCCCACAATACTGACTTTCACACGTGGATGGGGAAGAAACATTTGCTACCCAGTACCGATCGATTGATTTATCCCCATAATATGTTAGATTCCGTCCTGGAAACAATCTTTATCAAGTCGATGAGGTCACAGTGACCTTATTCCTTTATGAGGGACAGATCATGTTAACAATATATCATGTGGTTTGATTCAGACATAGAGAGAGATATCACATTTCTTTTATTATATCTTATTGTCATTGTTCTCCAATTGCATGGTCATGCTGGCTCCATAGTCTGATCTGGGCCTGGTATTCTACTCTGTAAAGCCAAAAAGGCAGTAACTGCTTAGGAAAAAGTAAGCAGTTACTGCTCTTTGCACGACAGTAGACTACTGTTGTTTCGTTGTCAATCTGATAACGCACATAGGGTATAATGTTCAAACTAAATATATTCTCTCATTTTCTCAAATTTAAATTCCATGCAGTAATCTGATTTCGCATGTAATTATAGCTAGTTTTCTGGTAGTACAGTATATATCAGGCAGCCAACCTGTCATAAACATATATGATTATACTATCAGAAGAAAAAGTCTGATATTCTAGAAAAATGTACAAAGCTTCCATGCATGGCCTAATTTTCTTCGAAACTGCATGGCCTTAGTTTTCAAATTATGTTTTAATAAACCAATGTGAAGGCCGTCTATACCAGTTGAGACAACTGCGAGTGTATTTTGGCTATTTCGCTATGTTGTTGATCGTGTATAGGCCTAAATGTGGACACATCATTAAACCAATCCGTTTCTGACCGTTTCTGGCTTTGAAAGAAGATTGCAAGGCATGGTGCAATTTAATTTATGTAAGTCGGAATGGTCAGATAATAAGCAGATCATTAGAATAAGGCGTTTGTATTCTGGCGATAACTGTGTAGGTCTACTTAAAAAGTAAAATGTACACCATTTCCTTCTTTCAAAACGGTATTGCATTGAAACGTAGCTGGTATGCATGCTGCGTGCGACTTTATCAGGTTTATACCAGAGTGTGAAACCAAAATACAGTGAATGCTTGCTTACTTAGCTTTGCAGGTCAGTATTATGACGTACATCTAAAATAAATGGCCAAGTAGGGCCTAATTGTGACTCCATGTAAATTTGTACCCGGCACATAGTCTGCCTCGCTTGCTTCGCCGCAGACCCAGCCACACTGACCGCCATTTTGTGTACACAGTATTAAACTGTGTACGAAAAACATGTAAAATTCTGGTTTCATGAAGCTGAAACAATTTTTTCGAGTGCGTTTTATTAAAGGAAGTGTCTATTTACCCCGTCACGGGGTGTACAAGAAGACTAAAACCCTTATTTAACCCGACAATGACAACCAATCAAAATCGTTCTTTCAATGCCCTGCTGTCAATGTTTGTTTTTTGGCGCTCCTTCACGGGACTGAATAGCCTACACCAAGACCTTATCAAAATGAACAGGTAAGTTATGCCGCGTAAAAATAAACTTCTACAAATGTAAATATATCCCTGAATCCTGACAACTAGTATCGCTTGCAACATTTACAAAAGATATGAAAGCTGGATTACTACCAAATATATGTGAATTGGCAACTACACGTATTATCGTCCGCGGCCGCATTTGATTTATGCTAAATTTCCATACAAACAGTAGTCGCAACAGGTTTGATTACGACGCCCGCTGTGCATTTTACATTGCTTAGTATCTGAGACATTTACCCAAGGTTACTTTATTGTTGGTCCACCGTCTACGACACTGGGCCAACATTAAACCAGCATTGGGTAAATCTATAGTCAACTGAATGACGGGGAATGTCGGCCGCAGGTCCAGGCGGGGGGGGGACGGCCCCGTTTTTTTCGACACATTATTTTAAAAAGCCACCTAAATTGGCCTTAGCATACCAACAAAAAACTTGAGGGCCGGCACCAAGCCCCCCCCCCCACGTTTTTTTCAAATCCTGAAAAACAACCTGGCCTAAATAACAATAAAAACGTTCTTATATAACCCTCATAAAAACAAGTGGGTCATAAAGCTATTTCATTCTTCGTCTTCAACCCACATAAAATCACCCGGAATAATATGTGGCCTGCTTATTTAACCTACAACAAAACATCCAGGCTAAATAACTATTTCCACATCAAACAACCCGGGCTAAATAACAATTCCAACCTTCTTATTTAACCCGCAATTAAGAATCCAGACTATATACCTATTTCAACCTTCGTATTTAGCCCACAACAAAGCATCTGGGTTATAAACGTTTACAGCCTTCTTATTTAACCCACAGAAAAGCAGCTGGGTAATATAGAACTATCTCAACCTTTATATTTCATCCACACAAAATCCACCGGGCTAGATAATTATCCCAACCTTCTTATTCAGCCCGCAGAAAATCACATACTGGGCTATTTAACTATTTGAACCTTCTATTTAACCCAAATGAAAGGTAGTAGGTTTTATATCTTTTCAACCGACATATTTAACCCACAGAAACATCCCGGGCTAAGCAACAATACAAACCTTCTTATATAGCCCACATTAAACAAGTAGGTTATAGAGCTATTTCAATCTTCGTCTTCAACCCACATCAAATCACCGTGAATAAATAACTATGTCAACCTATGTACCTATGTACTTATTTAACACACAACAAAACATACAGGCTAAATAACTATTTCCACACCCAAACAACCCGGGCTTAATAACAATTCCAACCTTCTTATTTAACACGCAATTAATAACCAAGGCTATATACCTATTTCAACCTTCCTATTTAGCCCACAACAAAGCATCTGGGTTATAAACATTTACATCAATCCCATTTAACCAAACGAAAAGCAGCTGGGTAATATAGAACTATCTCAACCTTGATATTTTATCCACACCAAATCAACCGGGTTAGATAACTATCCCAACCTTCTTATTTAGCCCACAGAAAATCAACTACTGGGCTATTTAACTATTTGAACCTTCTATTCGCCCCAAATAAAAGGAAATAGGTTTTATATCTTTCAACCGACATATTTGACCCACAGAAACATCCCGTGCTAAATGACAATACAAACCTTCTTATTATAACCCCCATAAAACAAGTGGGTTATAGAGCTATTTCAATCTTCAACTTCAACCCACATCAAATCACAGTGAATAAATAAGTATGTCAACTTATGTACTTATTTAACCCACAACAAAGCATACAGGCTAAATAACTATTTCCACACCAAACAACCCGGGCTAAATAACAATTCCAACCTTCTTATTTAACCCGCAATTAATAACCCAGATTATATACCCATTTCAACCTTCGTATTTAGCCCACAACAAAGCATCTGGGTTATAAACATTTACAACATTCCCATTTAACCCAACGAAAAGCAGCTGGGTAATATAGAACTATCTCAACCTTGATATTTTATCCACACCAAATCAACCGGGTTAGATAACTATCCCAACCTTCTTATTTAGCTCACAGAAAATCACCTACTGGGCTATTTAACTATTTGAACCTTCTATTCACCCCAAATAAAAGCAAGTAGGTTTTAGGCTTATAACTTTTCAACCGACATATTCAAAGGTACCCAGATTGAAAAAACAATATGTTCTATTTGTGTTACTCTACATATTAAAACTGTTTAAATTTAATTTTTTTTAGTTTCAAACATGTTCAAATTTTTTTTTATTTGATATATTTCTATTTGTCGCTAAATGGGGATAACAATTGTGTAAATGGGGCGTTTCTGTGATGAACGTCACAGATTTCGTCAAATTATATCTACACAAATGTTCATTTATGGTAACATTAAGGTCTCACCACACAAATTCATTCGCGCATATCATTATAAAGTTTAAGAATAAGAAAGTTAGTCTCTTTTTTAAAAATGTGGCTCTTTGCAGCAGCCTCGGTGGTAAATATTACAGATATATCATTTTGCTACCGATTTGAATCGATTCTGTGATGATTTGGTGTAGCAAAAGCATCAAAATGATGGAAGATAGATCCAACAGGAAGTCCTTGCGCTGACTGTAACAAGGCTCTTCTAAAAAACAAGGTCAATTTTTTTGGAGGTCGCTCAGGGGAGAGTGGGGCAAGAGGTTATTATGGGCTCAAATGAAAAAAATTATATCCCTTTCACACCCCTTTTTTTTTATGATATTGAAAGAGGACAGTCTGATGGTTAAAAAAATACATAGGTTCATTTACATTGTTCTACTTAAAGAATGCTGGGAGGTCTGAGTGTATGGGTCATAATACATGTAAGTCTATGGGACGGGTATTATGTGTGGTGAGACGTTAAGAGTACCAGTTCACATGTACACCCCATTTTCAATAATAATTTGCTATCCTGAAATTTTTGTTCCCATGATAACCAGATTAAAACATTTCTCACAATGTTATAAACGTTTACAACATTCCCATTGACCCACCGAAAAGCAGCTGGATAATATGGAACTATCTCAACCTTGATATTTTATCCACACCAAATCCACCGGGTTATATAACTATCCCAACCTTCTTATTTAGCCCATAGAAAATCACCTACTGGGCTATTTAACTAGTATTTGAACCTTCTATTCACCCCAAATAAAAGGAAATAAGTTTTATATCCTTTCAACCGACATATTTAACCCACAGATACATCCCGTGCTAAATAACAATACAAACCTTCTTATTATAACCCATATAAAACAAGTGGGTTATAGAGCTATTTCAATCTTCGTCTTTAACCCACATCAAATCACAGTGAATAAATAAGTATGTCAACTTATGTACTTAGTTAACACACAACAAAGCATACAGGCTAAATAACTATTTCCACACCAAACAACCCAGGCTAAATAACAATTCCAACCTTCTTATTTAACCCGCAATTAATAACCCAGATTATATACCTATTTCAACCTTCGTATTTAGCCCACAACAAGGAATCTGGGTTATAAACATTTACAACATTCCTATTTAACCCATCGAAAAGCAGCTGGGTAATATAGAACTATCTCAACCCTGATATTTTATCCACACCAAATCAACCGGATTAGATAACTATCCCAACCTTCTTATTTAGCCCACAGAAAATCACCTACTGGGCTATTTAACTATTTGAACCTTCTATTCACCCCAAATAAAAGCAAGTAGGTTTAAGGCCCTAACTTTTCAACCGACATATTTAAAAGTACCCTAATTGAAAAAATAATATGTTCTAATGACTATGTGTGTTACTTTACATATTAAAACTGTTTAAATTTGATTTTTTTTTTAGTTTCAAACATATTTTTATTTTTTTTATTCGAAATATTTCCATTTCTCGCTAAATGGGGATAACAATTGTGTAAATGGGGCGTTTCTGTGATGAACGTCACAGATTTCGTCACATTATATTTATACCAGTTCACATGTACACCCTATTTTCAATAATAATTTGCTATCCTGAAATTTTTGCTCCCATGATAACCAGATCAAAACATTTCTCACAATGTTATAAACGTTTACAACATTCCGATTTAACCCACCGAAAAGCAGCTCGGTAATATCAAACTATCTCAACCGTGATATTTTATCCACACCAAATCCACCGAGTTAGATAACTATCCCAAAATTCTTATTTAGCCCACAGAAAATCACCTACTGGGCTATTTAACTATTTGAACCTTCTATTCACCCCAAATAAAAGCAAGTAGGTTTTAGGCCTATAACTTTTAAACCGACATATTTAACCCACAAAAAACAATACAAACCTTCTCATATAACCCATATAAAACAAGTGGGTTACAGAACTATTTCAATCTTCGTCTTCAACCCACATCAAATCACCGTGAATAAATAACTATGTCAACCTATGTCAATTTTAACCCACAACAAAGCATCCAGGCTAAATAACTATTTCCACATCAAACAACCCAGGCTAAATGACAATTCTAACCTTCTTATTTAACCCGCAATTAATAACGAAGACTACATTGTATATACTTATTTCAACCTTTCTAGCTCCCAGACTACAAAAAATCTATTTAACCAAAGCAAAAGCAAGTAGATTTTATAGCTTTTCAATCGACATATTTATTTAGCCCACAGAAAACAACCCTGGCTAAACAACAATTCCACTCTTCTTTATGCCTACACATAATAAAGCATCCAGACATATTTTAACCTTATTTATCCCACTACAATGCACCTGGGTTTTATAATATTACAACCTTCTTATTTAACACACAGAAAAACAGCTGGGTTTCAGAACGATTTTCCAATTTTCATATTTAAGCCACAACAAATACACCGGGCTAGATAACTATCCCAACCTTCTTATTTACCCACAGAAAATCACCTGGGCTATTTAATTAAACTATTTAAACCTTATTTAACCTACAGGAAAAACAGCTGGTTATAGAAATATTTTCGTATTTAATCCACACCAAATCCATTGGGTTAAATAACTATTCCAACCTTTCTTATTTAAACCACAGAAAAGCAGCAGGGTTATTTCAACATGTCTGAGCAAGTTAATCTACAGTATATCTGGCGCAAAATGCTCGCTATGAGCGCTAGAACATAAATCGTTGTTGCTACACAGTACACCTACGTAGCAGAATTGCGTTCTCGTAATGATTAAATTATGCTATAGTGATATTTGTTTTTGTTTTCTTTGTACAGGATGAAGGTACAGCGATACAATTTTTAGATCATTCTCCTGGAGACACGATTGCCCCGTGTACAGATGATACAGTAGTGTATGAGAGATAAATGTAGGTATGACTATCTACCTAATTTATGTGTTACCCAACAAAGTTCTTGTAGTTATTATATTGTAATTTTTTTCATCAACATATTAAATGCAAATTTCGAATTTAATCACCACGAATAGGACTTATTTAAAAAAAATAATTATGTTTTATTGATCCACTCATTATTTTATTTTCAGCAAGACGCCAGTGGTTTTAGAAGAATATATATAGAGACTCTATATGAACACTCAACGTCACTGGCTATTTTTATTTTATCTGTATAAGAAACATAAACAAGATCTACATTATTTTATGTGTGATATGATTTCATTCATGTTTAAAAATTAATAAATGCAATTGCAACATTTGTAATTATTATTATCTCATCATTAACTTTATAATTGAATGTGTTCACATGGTCGCAAAGTGACACAAAAGTTATCCACAAAAAGATTACCTACTGTCTGTACATTATCAAATTCTCTAGTAGCTATACCAGCTACCATACTATCGTTCCGGGACAATTGTAAACAAAGCACTAAATACTTCCATTTGTATTAATTAAACAGGATAGTAGGCCTCTCCCTACACTTTTCGCCATCCAATAGAATACTAGTATATGCACACAGAAGTAAAATACAGAAAATATGTGCCCCTGAGCCCTTGTTGAAAGGAAAATAAGATGTGTTTTCGCTATGAGGCAAAAATGAATGCATCTCTGCCAAGTATTTTAATTGACAATCACTACAAATCATTGCGCTATGACCAAAACCTTTTCATTTTGTATTCAGGCAGGTAAGTGCCTACATACAAAAGTATGAGGAATATGGACTAGCGGTACTTGGGACTACGCGTTCACAATGTATTTTTGACTTTTTGGAAAAAAACAAATTCACCATACATTCTATAGTTCCTCATATATTATTATAGATAAGTATAATGCTATTTTAAAACTTTTTGGTAAATCATAAATGGTACCTTGGATAAAGGGGGTAATAACTTAATTTAAACAACCGATGAAAATAGTGTTCACTTTGCCTTAATCAGTTTTAATACAAGGACAAATTCAACAGATTGCTACTACTCCCAGAAACTAATAGTCGTCACAGACTGGAGGAGGATAAACCATAGGCCTACTCATAAAACAGAAGGCGAATAGTATAAATTAATTCACAAATATGTTTTTTTTTTTTTTTATAACTAAATGTAATAATGATAACAGTAATTTGAAACATGTATTGCAGTAATATCGTGCGCTCACTATGTGACCTCAGGAAAAAGTCCTCGCCATGGAGTGGTATAAAATAATATACTTTAGGACTAAAACCTGATTCAACCCATCAACATTACCTAGTTGAAAACAGGTCAGACGTTTCACTAACTGATTGAAAATATTCACTTTTGATGGCCCACATACCTTAGAACGTTGGCAAAATAAATATGAATGCATTAATGGCTAGATAGTTTAACACTTACAATGCTGAAATATTTGCGTATCAACCATGGAGACCAAAGGGTACGACTATCCACCTAATTTATGTGTTACCCAACAAATATTTAGGTTCTTGTAGTTATTATACTGTAATTTTTTTCATCAACATATTAAATGCAAATTTGAAATCATCACAAATAGCTTAGTTAGCTCTTTCTGCTTCATTTAAATATCTATGCTATGGGTCTATGGTCATTACAATTTGCTAATTCCTTCAGTGAAAATATCACCGTGAAATATAAGCTACGAGCGTCCCCACCATAGCGGTTTAGTGGCCAAAATTAGAAGACAGTATGTCAAAGCTAGTAGGCTCTAGACAAAACCAGCTGAGAAGTTTCGCTCACTTATCAATAATATTTACCTTGACGACCCCAACCTTAGAACCATACTGCGCATGCGGGTGGTCCTACGACATGTGTTCAGTAAATAGTGACGACTCGCCTACTTTAATATTGGGTGGTCGGCGTTGCAGATACTGAAAGTCCTACTGGTCGTGCTCGCTGGGAAGAGACGGATGGAGGGAATAATGTAGGTGGGTCGTTGTGATTCGCTGAGTAAACATTTAGGGCGCCTAATACAAAGGCAGGCATGCGCAATAAGGTCAACTTCGACAGGAGTGGGTCTATCGCAACGTAAATATTTTGATTCAGTGAAGTATAACAACCCACCAACTTTAAATCATAACTGACATGTGAGTAGACTGAATAATAATCGGATAGGATAGATTATTTAATAGGCCTACACACATACTTGACCTCGCTTAGTATTGGTTAGTTTTGATAATATTATGTAATATCCACATAAAAAACACTGAATTATCATATTCCTGGTTATTATCAGAAGAGTGGACAGGCATGTACATCGATCGAGAGATCATCCACAGTCACTCGTCATACGGACCCTCGGGCCCAATGCACAGGCCCACGTCTTAGTGCAGAAGCATTTAATATTTAATTCGAAATAAACATATTCAGTGTGTAACAAGCCCCGTCTTCTCATACCTGAGAGATGAGGTTTACCCAGTGTACAGTGGGCCCCTCGTCCCAAACTGGGCCTAAAATATGAGGTTTACCCAGTGTGCAACCAGCTCCTCATCCATCCTAATTATCGTATCCCCGCGCATGCACTTATATTCGAAAATGAACTTAGTTTTCGAAAATAAGTGCATGCACTTATATTCGAACATAAAGATAAATTTTAAATTTATCCCAATTCGTTAAAATCTTAATTATTTGATTTATTCCAATCCACAGTAAACTGAGCTAACGCTAGTAATCACTGGGACAGTTACCTTGTAGGAGTGACTCCAGGAAATAGGTGTTGACACTACCTGAACTGTTATATCACACCTCATTTGTCCCCACTTTTCAGCTATCATACCCTATCGCTTTGACGCCTTGAACTGTTGGCGCATATCTGTATTATGGGGCAATTCTCTCCTAATATCTACCCGTTAATAAATAATAATAAAAAATATTGTAGTTTGTGTATACGATCAACATTTTTTTTTAAATTATTATGGGCATTAACTGGTAATAGTCTATAAGTCAAAATAGTCATATCATTATTATTCTCACCTGAATTATATGTCTTGAGTTACACCGTGGTACGCGTAGTAATTTTCGAATATAAGTGCATGCACGTAGTATTCGCATATAAGTGCATGCATTTATAAACGAACAAGAATATTTTTGGAGAGATGACATTCGAATTTCACTTATAAGTGCATGCACGTTTATGCCCGGGGACACGGTAAGGATGAGGTTTAGCCAGTGTGGAATGGGCACCTCACTCCTTCTAATATATGAGGTCTACATAGTGTGCAGTCACCCCCCTGAGAGATGAAGTTTACCTTCTGTGCAGTGGGCCCCTCATCCCTTCCGAGATATAAGGTTTACAAGTCCTAGTGTGGAGTTGGCCCCTCATACCCCTCATCCCTCACTCTGACTGAGAGATGAAGTTCATCCAATCTGCAACCAGCCCACCCTACAGCCCCTACTTCTCCCTGAGATGAAGCTCACCAGTGTGCAACCAGCCTCTCATTCCTCCTAAGAGATAAGGTTTTTCCAGTGTGCAATAATAACACAATAATAAAACAATGATCTTTAAAACTTTGATTACTATCAAAGTATTTTGCTACTTTTCTCTCTAACTCCCATTTATCCACCTGGCTTTTCTAGCGTAGATAGCGTAAGGCCTAAGTTTCGTAAATATCTGCTTTTAAAATTTATCTGTCTAAACAATATTTCAATTTGTAGCATTTGCTGGGTCTAGCTACAAAAGAAAATATATCATACATATGCCAGTGTAGCACCAGATGGGTAATATGGGAGCAAGTTCATACTCTAGCCACCAGAAGATTATTATATGAGACAACACTTGATACTCCAGCCTCCAGACAGTTAAAGCGACGCAATCAGGCTAAAATCATAAAAAATCCTTAATTTTATTTTGGCTTCTTAATATGGCCATAATATGTGAACATGTCCATAGACTAGTATTGCGTATGTTTTTTTTAAATTTTGTGTTGCGCATTTACCAGTTAAGCGAGAAATAAATACGCAATTTAATTTCAGACATGCATGTTTAAATTAGGAAATACAGAAATAACTGATAAACGGGGTTTTCAGCAACCTTGCTACGTTGCAACAGCAACTCAAAATTCAAAAGACTTCCGTAATTCTAGTCTATGGTCATGTTCACATATGAAGGAAGTATATTAAGAAGCCAAAATAAAATTATTGATTTTTTGATGACTTTAGCCTGATTGTGTCGGCTTTAATACAGAAGACATGTAATACTCTAGGCAACAGAAAGTTAAGATTAGATAAATATAATAGTCTAGTCGCAGAAGATTAATAGTTGAGACACGCGATACCAGAGACCCCAGAGGATTAATACATGTGTTACTCTAGTCCGGAAAAGGATTAATAAATAAAACATATGATACTCTAGGTATGACAAGGTTAATATAGAAGAAATATGGTAATCTAGTCCACAGCGCAGTAATACACGAGACACACGTGATACTATCGACCCTCTGGACCTCAGAGGGTTAATACATGTCAAACTCTAGCCTATAGAGGGTTAAGAAATAACATCTATGAAGCTCTAGGCATGAGTAGGTTAAAAGAGATAAACATGATAAGACATAAGAAACGTAATATTCTACAGGGGTTATACTTGCGATAGTCAACAGAGGGTTAATAAATAAGACATGTGATGCCCCAAACACCAAAAGGTGAATATAGAAGCAATTTGATAGTCTAGTCTACAGAGGGTTAGTATTTGAGACATGTGATACTATCTACTCTCTGGACCTCAGAGAGTTATTACACGCAATACTCCAGCCTATAGAGGGTTAATAAATAACATATGTGATGAACTGGACATCAGTAGGTTAAAATAAGCTAAGCATGATAGTGTAGTCCACATAGGGTGAATATATTAGAAACGTAATACTCGAGACCACAGAGGGTTAATACTTGAGATAGTCTAGTCAGCAGAGGGTTGATAAATAAGAAATGTGATACTCCAAACATTTAAAGGTTAACATGGAAGAAATTTAATAATTTAGTCCACATAGGGTTAATATTAGAGAAACGTGGTACTATCTACTCTCTGGGCCTCAGAGGGTTAATACATGGCAAACTGTAGCCTATAGAGAGTTAATCAATAACATTTATGATGCTCTAGACATCAGTAGGTTAAAATGAGATAAACATGATAGTGTAGTCCACAGAGGGTTAACACATTAGAAACGTGATACTCTAGACCAAAGAGGGTTAATACGTGTGACACTCTAGTGCACAGAGGCCTAATAAATAAGATATGTGAACCTCTAGGCATCAGAAGGTAAAATATGGTAGTCTAGTCCACAGAGGGTTGACACATGAGACATGTCATACTCTAGACCCCAGAGAGTTTATACATGTGATACTCTAGAATGGAGAGTGCTAATACATAAGATATGTGATATTCTAGACATCAGAATGTTAATATAGGGAAAATCTGATAATCTCATCTCTTGGGGATGAGGGGCTCACTACACACTGTGTAAACTTCACCCTGAGAGAGTGAAAGGCTCGCTACACACTGGGTGAACCTCATCTTTCAGGCCCAGTTATGGATGAGCGGCTCACTGCACACTGCCGGCTAAATCTCATCTTCAGGATGGATGAGGGCTCGCTGCACACTGACTAAACCCTTATCTCTCAGAAGGGATGAGGGGCCCACTACACGCTAGGTACACCTCATCTATTAGGAGGAATGAGAGGCCCACTGCACACTGGGCAAACCTTCTCTCTCAAGAGGGATGAAGGGCCCACTGCACAGTAGGTATAAACCTCCTCTCTCAAGAGGGAGGAGGGGCCCACTGCACACTGGGTAAACCTCCTCTCTCAAGAGGGATGCAGGGCCCATTGCACACTGGGCAAACCTCCTCTCTCAAGAGGGATGAAGGGCCCACTGCACAGTAGGTATAAGCCTCCTCTCTCAAAAGGGATGAAGGGCCCACTGCACACTGGGTAAACTTCCTCTCTCAGGAGGGATGAGGGGCCCACTGCACACAGAGTAAACCTTCCCTCTCAAGAGGGATGAAGGGCCCACTACACACTGGGTAAACCTCCTCTCTCAACTCAAGAGGGATGAAGGGCCCACTGCACACTAGGTAAACCTCCTATCTCAGGGGGAATGAGGGGCTCACTGCACACTGGGTAAACCTCTTCTCTCAAGAGGGATGAAGGGCCCACTGCACACTAGGTATAAGCCTCATCTCTCAAGAGGGAGGAAGGGCTCACTGCACACTGGGTAAACCTCCTCTCTCATGAGTGATGAAGGGCCCACTGCACACTAGGTAAACCTCCTCTCTCAAGAGGGATGAATGAAGGGCCCATTGCACACTAGGTCAACCTCCTCTCTCAGAAGGGATGAGGGGCCCACTGCACACTAGGTATACCTCATCTCTCAGGAGGGATGATGGGCCTACTGCACACTAGGTAAGCATCCTCTCTCAGGAGGGAGTAGGGGCCCACAGCACACTGGTAAACCTCCTCTCTCAGGAGGGATGAGGGGCCCGCTGCACACTGGGTAAACCTCCACTCTCAAGAGGGACGAAGGACCCACTGCACGCTGGGTAAACCTCCTCTAGCAAGAGGGATGAAGGGCCCACTGCACAGTAGGTATAAACCTCCTCTCTAAAGAGAGATGAAGGGCCCATTGCACACTGGGTAAACCTCCTCTCTTAAGAGGGATGAAGAGCCCACTGCACAGTAGGTATAAGCCTCCACTCTCAAGAGGGATGAAGGGCCAGCTGCATACTTGGTAAATCTCCTCTCTCAGGAAGGATAAGGGGCCCACTGCACACCGGGCAAACCTCCTCTCTCAAGAGGGATGAAGGGCCCACTGCACACTGAGTAAACCTCCTCTCTCAAGAGGGATGAAGGCCCCACTGCACACTAGGCAAACTTTCTTTCTCAGAAGGGATGAGGGGCTCACTGCACACTGGGTAAACCTCCTCTCTCAAGAGGGATGAAGGGCCCAATGCACACTATAGGTAAACCTCCTCTCTCAGGAGGGATGAGGGGCTCACTGCGCACTGGGTAAACCTCCTCTCTCAGGCGGGGCTCGCTACAGACTGTATATGTTTATTTCAAATTGAATATCAAATGCTCCCTACACTAAGATGTGGACCTGTGCTTTGGCCCCTCGGGGCCGCATGACGAGTAACTGTGGATGATCTCATAATCGATGTACATGCCTGTCGGCCTCGGAGTGCCAGATGGAACATACTCCACTAATCGATGTAGTTACTTTTGAAAATTAGAAATGCGGACATATTTATTGTGCTAGTCGAATGGACCCAATGTAATGTTTCTTTTGACAACCAATAAGAAACCTCGTTACATCATTCACGGGGTGCCCAAGGACACTTTAATTATCTTGCATACACCGCAGCGGGCTGTATAACTCTAATTTTCCTTTATTTCGGCCGCCACGGTGTATCGAAGGCACAAAATCAGCGGTTCCACGCCCCGTCACGGGACATGGAAGAGCATTTAACTGTTATTTGCCCCGTCACGGGTTATCCAACACACTTTTCTTGCCTTGTGTGCCCCGTGACGGGGCAAATAGACCCGGCCTTTATTAAAAGTGCCTTTTTCAGCGGGCGGAATCTAGTGATCGTTTTAGCATTAATCTATTTTAAAATGAAGGTCTCTGTGCCGGAGCCTTGCAATGTCATCAGGGTGGTGAAGTTATGCGAACCGTGGATGGAAAAAACTTCCAACTTTGAACAAGCAATGCTTGATTTGCCTTTCTGCTGATGTTTAGTTCTCAAATAATGGTGTTGCAGATGCACCCGACTATACAGTATATATCGTCGCCTCGGAGCTAAATGATCCTATCTGCCACTCTGACGAGTGTCAGATAGGATCCTTTAGCACCGAGGCGACGATATTCTTTCTGGATGAATAATTAAAAATTCGGTCATCTGGCAATTGCGACTCGTTCATTAGGACTCACCCACTATCGACGTCGACTATAACCATTCAGCTGACAACCAACCTGCTGACAGTGATGATCTCACATGACATTATCTGGGCGAGGTGAGTGTCATCACGTCAGTTTCATAATGGTGTTGTGTCACTGTCATCTGAGCATGATGTAACGTACAAGTTAGATCAGAGAGGGGGCTCAGAGAGTGCTATCAATGAGGACAGAACATGGTTCAGGAGACCTAAAGCCACTAATGACACTAATGAAGAGTTGCGCAATCAGACGATGTCTCAATCCATGGTATGATGCAGGGGAAGGTGGGACCATAGGCTGATATCTACCAAAGCATGAAAGGTTGCGATGTTTGGGCGTGTTGGCAATACACGCAGTGCTAATTTGCTCAATCAAAAGCGTTTGAATGCACGCTCGCCTACGACTGACAATAAGATGAGGCCCCTATATAGTAGCCAGGCAGTCAACCATCTCCAAAATCTGTATTTTCGAGTGTACGAGGCGTTGGCCAAATTTTGGGCTGAGATTGGGCCAGCGCTTTACGTTTTTATTCAACTTGAATACACGACTTTGAATGTTTAATAATAATCGGAGTATTATCAAAATTACACCAGTTTAAAATTTCATATGATTTAACTAACAATTTTAATCTATCCATTTTCATTTAACTTAAATATACGATTTAGCATATTTAATAATAATAAGAGTATTATCGAAAGTACACCAATACCAACCAACGTTTGAATTAAAATGGTATTCTCAGATCGGTTCACCCAGATCTCATAACATTGGTCGAGATGGTCATCAACCGTTTTGAGAATGTCAGCTCAGTTGACTTCAGAAATCCAGATACAAGAGCGAATTAGCGGATAGAGAATGAGCGGATAGAGATGGTGTCACAGATTATACATTTTACTGCACACTAGCCTTGTTTTGATATTATTTTTTAAATGAATTGGTTGGTGTACTATAATAAACGTAAACTATTTTTTCAATGGATTATTTGGATCCCTTAGGAATTTGATGTAAAGGTTGGTGCATGAATCATCACAATTCTTTGAGCATACCGTACGCCCAACCATATGCGAAGCACGATGAACTTTCTAAGGAGTGGGGTCCGTGAGAAGTAAATATTATGAATCAGGGGATCGAAAAGACTGATTTGCTTTAAGGTGCATGCAATGAAAAAGCATTTCGTCGCCTCAGTGCTAAAGGATCCTATCTGCCACTCTGACGAGTGTCAAATAGGATCCTTTAGCTCCGAGGCGACGATTTGTTCTGTGGGGTCTATAGAAAAAAATCATATTTTAGATGCCAAGCGCATGGTAAAGTTTAGGTCGCACATTGAACAAATGATTATAGTAGTTTTACCCAGCTTCAATTTGTGGATAGTGATAGTGAGACGAAATTTCAGCATGTTAACCCTTTAAGCCCTCACGATGCATTAAAGCATCATCTTAAATCCCTGACAACAGATTTACTTTTCTCACAACTGAGGGTTTTAGAAGGAAAATTTCCAAGAAACTGTATCACCAATACATGGCAATTTTCTTTAATTTTTCACCCACTTCAAGTCATCTTCATTCACTACAAGTCGGGAATTGCGACAGCAATTTGCGGCTTGTAGTGGATGAAGATGACAATGGTAAATTCAGGATTGAAAGGGTTAACGCTATAATGGATTAGAAGTAGTTACACTTGATTACAAAGTCATCTAGAGAAGTAATGCAAATGCGTGGGGTGAAACAGGTTATTAAGTACATACAAATAATTTATACAATAAACGAGATACCTTTGCTTGAAAATTAGTTTGTCTAATGGTGTAACACTCCTGAGCGTGCCCCCACTCTCGATAATTCAGGCTATTATATACAGAAATACTAACACCACTTTTATCATATATTCTACAGTGGTCCATAACGTATAGTCCTATGACCTCACTCGTGGTATAATTGAATAGTGAGAAAGTCGTATTTGCGATGCGCTAAGTGGCAGACATTGTGGCTCTCAATATCGCTCATTATACATAATTACCCCTTACAACATTGAAATAGTTTTATATAAAGCATGAAGACCAAAGGCTTTTAGAATACCCATGTTATGTGTCTTGCCCATTTTAAATATTTTACTCTTTCAGTACGGGGATCGAATATAGACGTCAGATTCTGACGTTTAATGTCGGTCTCGACACTGAAAGGGTTAATATAACCATTCTGCCCCTGATAACCCTTGTACACCTTTATTCTTCAAAACAATAATATAAGCAAAAATGTCAACGATGTTCACGTACAAATCTGACTAATTGTAAATTATATATTATAAA
>OZ024914.1:46087348-46159280 GCA_964017125.1 Flabesymbios commensalis
CGCAATTTGTACTGCCGATAGCTCTTTTGATATCTATTCCGCTCACCACGTTGCGAGAACTGAGCTGAGCTCATATCAAAACAACCATTGTGAAAAATTATGTTTGTATAAAAGTCATTAAAACGTCCCGGTGTCGGGTTTCTATCTATCGCAATAGTGTTAACTGTTTGAGAGCTAGGTGGACAAATATTAAAATCATAATTTCAACAATTAGTTGGTTTATTATTTTAAAATGTCATTGTCACATTTTGCTGGCCTACCCAGCAAAATGTGACAGTGATATTTTGAAATAATAAAACAGACCTAACAAATGTTAGTCACTGTGTAGTATTACACGTGGGTGGAGGCAAGGGATCAGGTGATATATATTCAGTGTGACACGCGAAATAAAAAAAATCATCCTAATTATTAATCACTGTGTTTTAATTGTATAGATCCGCCAGGAGCCTCACAATCAGTTATTCCATTTCACGCACTTGATTTGAAAATTTGCTATGAACACTTTTATTGATAGGGCCAAGCTACATATATTTATTTCAAATTATATTATATTGCATCCATAAAAAATATATCATAAATTTGATAACATTTTATTCGATTGTTATCGTACATGAAGCTATACGGAATACGGCGTTCGCTCAACGGCTTGTGCTCAATCACTGAAGTTAAGCAACGTCGCGCCCGGTTCATAATTGGATGAAGAAGAAGAAGAAAGTTTATTTAACCGTAAATACATGGTTTGGGAGACCTCCATTAAGACCACATATGATCGCTGGCATAGAGGCCACCCATTTGACAGTTCATTTATTATTTAAATCAGGTATACAGTATGTATTTGAAATGATTAAATATATACAAAGTGATTAAATATATACAAAGTGATTAATTATATACAAAGTGAAACGAGAAAATTATGCAGTATGTGTATCAAGTAAGGAATACTATAACTATTGATGAGAAAATACTATTACAAGAGTAACAATTTAAAATATCACAAATATACACAATGAAACGAGAAACATTATACAGTATATGTATCAAGTGAGGAATACTATTGCTAATGATGAGGAATACCATTACAAGAGTAACAATTTAAAATACCACACATATGCTAAGGGGAACGAGAAAAAATATGCAGTATGTGTAGCAGGTGAGGAATACTATTGCTATTAATGAGGAATACTATTACAGAGTAACAATTTAAAATGTCACAAGTATGCCAAGTGAAACGAGAAAATTATGCAGTATATGTATCAAGTGAGGAATATTATTACTATTGATGAGGAATACTATTGCAAGAGTAACAATTTAAAATATCACAAGTCGTTGAGTAGTTGTCTATAAAATATTTTTTTGTGTAAGTGCAAAACCCCTTAAAGCTGTGAGTGGTTTACTTTTTCTATAATAGATGGTGATTTTTTGTTAACAAGAATAGGCAGTTCATAACGGCTGCATGTCTTGGCAAAATCATGTCTTACGTACGGCTCGTGTATTTTATTTATATTTCGTGTGTTATGTTGATGAACTCTATAGTTAGGTGTCAGATCAAATGAATCAAAGTAGACAGGAAGAAAATTTTGTTTACATTTAAAGTACAGTTTTAGCAATTGAAGGCGGTATATATCATTAATTTTCAAAAGATTTAGATTCTTAAATATTGGATCTGTATGAGAGAGGCGATGTTATTTATATATGATTCGCACTGCTTTTTTCTGTAATTTAAAAAGCCGTTTATTTGCATGGCCCCATGAAAGAATGCAGTAATTTATTCATAACACCTATAATTCTTACTATTTTATTGGATACTTTACTTAAGTGAGATTTCCAACTAATATTTGTGTCCAAATTTACACCGAGAAAATTAAAGGTTTCAACGTATTCTAATTCATTTTGGTTAATTTTGATGACTGGTATTTTAATTTTTTTTTGTGGTTTTCTGAAGACCATAAATTTTGATTTGGGTGACCGCCTGGGACTGCCAGTGGGGCTCAGAGAACCACGTAAATCAGATGGCTCGTCTGACTGACTTTGAGTTTGACGTAAAAGAACCTCAATGGACGTAGGCGCAGTTTCCATCCAGCGAGACCCAAAAAAATCCACAACACGGAGTAGGCCCACTTGGCACATATATAAGGCCATGGATGATTTCATAAATGATAACAGGCCTTGCTAAGTTACTCCCGTGGCGCGATAGCACAATAGTGCGTACTGCCACGTAATATACAGATACAGATACAGATAGCTATAACGTAAACGTTATAGCTACATGTATGATGTATACACTCAGATGTAATAGGGTTGTAATGGTTGTATGAACTCATACTGTGTGATGTTTATAACAGTGTATTCCATGGTACCAAGAATACATTATGTAGGCCTACTCTTGATGGTACGCATAATTATTCTGTTTCACATAAGTAGCCTATGTAAGACTATTTAGTAATTTGAAAAAAAAAAATTGATACCTATGCATAGTTAGAGACAGAGATGAACCTAGTGAGATGGGAAAACAATATTCGCACCTATAGTTTAATGTTTTAACCACCAGTCTCGACTATAATTAGTTTTTTTATATTTTAATTAGCACATTAAGTACCACATGTTGAACAATGTAAAAGATAAAACGGGACATCAAACAGCAAGATTTTAAAATAGTCAACCTCCATTTTGTCAAATCAATTTTGAATCATTTTCAGTCGCTTGAAGTTGTGGATCGCGTCAGCGAGGCACAACTTCAAGTGGGTGAAAATTACAATTAAATAATTCGGCGGTGAAAGGGTTCATGGCTTTATATCAATGGCAGTTATAAAAATAGGCCATCAAATAACTCGTTTATTTGGTGAAATTTGTAATATTAACCAGAGGCTCAGACACACCCAGCAGAAAACAATTAAATGTCCTAGCAGCGATAATTATTAATCTGGTCTGGTGGGTTTGTATGGTGAGCACATCCCGGCAAGCACGATACTTTCACCCAAAGTTGATTCGATGTTGGGGCAGCGTCGTATGTATCAATTTACTGAAGCCATAATTAAATTTTACGGTACAGTATACCCATTGCAGACATACAGCACATTCCCTATCTATCTTCATAGGTAGCCCAATATGACCAGATAATGAAAAGGGTGAATAATTCGAAGTGGTAATTCTTATTGAATTAAGCTAGAATAACAACAAATGTACATTTACGATATAATTTCCGTTTTTTATAATATAAACGTATCGAAGTTGCTCGATACTAATCACAAAAATTAGGCTATGAGTAGGCCGGCCTACTAACATTGACTAATATAATGGGTGTCATGTGTACGGAGCTTTCTAATGGACATCTCCAAAAAAAATATTTCAACTGAAAATATTTAATTGGAGCGCGCAGAATAATTTGGCTTGCACCAAATAATCATTTGGCGCGCATCAAATCATTTGGCTTGAACCATATAATCATTTGGCGCGCTAAATAATTATTTAGTTCAAGCCAAATGATTTGGCGCGCTCCAATTAAATACTTACAGAAACTGTTGAAATATATTTTTTTGAGATGTCCCTTAAAAAGCGGAGTAGATGTGCGTATCAAGTATAATAATCATAATAATTTGATCAGATTCAAATACATTTACTGGGTTTTAAAAAATTGTTTAAAAATCACGCGTCAATGTATAGACGTGTCTATAGGTCTCGAAAAAACAAAAGGTTCTGCGAATGCGATATGCCGCAGCTCGCTTGTACCAACTGATAAAACTTGCTACGCAACCATCATGTGTGACCTTTAATTCTCGTAACTGATACTAATGCAGACACCCTTTTCACAACGTCTGTGAGTAGTTTTCCTTCAGTCATATCAGCCAGGGCTTAAAAATTAACTTTTTTGACATTTTAAACCACGGAGACAGATAATAACAGTTTGAAACCTCTACCAGGGTTTCGGAACCATGTGAGCCCGTTCCTGTGCCTATGAATTCGAGCCTGAAGTGATGCAGTGCCCTGTTTCCGCCACCAGTCACTAATGCATGATCGCCTCTGACATTCAGTATATGTTGATGACATTTAACACCACACGTGGGATGTTGATGGTGACGTTCTTTGTAATTATATAGCCACTGGCCATGACGGCGTTCCCAGCAGCAGTGTTGCAGTGTTGGTTTAGCGTTGGTCCAGCGTCGTAGACGCCGGACCAACGCTAAACCAACATTGATTCAACGTCTTGTGTCAGCTGGATTATTAATCTACAAGAATATGATCAAGCTTGAATGTCAATGTTCAAGTTCATGTGTGTTAATAATTCTGTCAGTATACAGTAATAGTAGGTAAAAGTTTTATCATCTTGAAATTGTGTCTCACTATCGCATACACAAGAAGTATACTTGCTCAAGGGCGTCAAGTGTCGAAATTGAGAGTGTACTATATACTGTAGATCTGGTAATATTCGCGAGGTTTTAATTTTCGCTAATTTCGCGAGGAGGACAAATTCGCGAATTTGAAAATATCTCGAAATTAAATATTATTATAGAAATTGCTAGTTCGCGAATTCTAGACTTCACGAAAAGTCCCAAAGTCACAAATTTGCGAAAATCTTAACACGCAAAAATTACCAGATCTACAGTATATGAGAAAGTATGCAGTGGCCGTAGAGAGTGACGCAATAGCACATTCCGTGTACATGGTGGTTCCGATATTTTTACAGTCTGTGCATGTTTAGTTTAAGTGAAGATGAAAATATGGCAGTCTGTCTTCTTGGCGATTTCAATGCCAGGACGGGTATACTCCCTGATGTGTCACATAACGATGAAAGTGGAGATCAAAGTGTTGAGTTATGTGAGATTCTCAATAGTAATTCTAATGTCACAAAACGTTCAAACAAGGATCAGTATGTAAATAATAGGGGTAAACGGTTAATAGAACTCTGTAACAGTATAGATTTGCATATTATGAATGGCAGATATGGAGCCGATTGGTAAAACAACATGTAAAAATGCTAGTGCTGTAGATTACATTCTAATCTCTGAAAACCTTGCTCCATACGTTGAAAAATTTGATATTTTGGAATTTGACTGCATTATTTCTGATATCCACTGCCCCGTCAATGCTGTTTTCAATTTAGTACTAGGAAAAGAAGACGATCTGTCAAATAAAACTCTTCATACACGATCTGAACATGTAATTAAATACAAGTGGAAATCAGATTCTGCAGCTTCATTTCAATCGAGTGTATCAGATGAATGTATTGAATTGATATTGCACACCATGGATAGAGCAGAAGCAGAGGGAAATATTACAGCAGATGTAGTGAGTAAAGTTTCGGATGATATATATAAGGTACTGAAACAATCTGCTACTGCCTCTGGTCTATCACATAAAGTTAAAGTTAGTGCTAAGAAACTTAGGCGACGTGCTTTACCTCACAAACCGTGGTATAATACAGAATGTGAGGAAGCACGTCGCAATATGTTGAAATATAGAAATAACTATAGGAGATTAAAAAATACGACACATTTTAACGAAGTTAGAGTATATAGTAAACAATACAAGAAAACTGTAAATAAAGCTTTCCGTGAATATAAAAAAGCCACCATAAATAGATTACGAACATTACAATCCGAAAATCCAAAGGAATATTAGAACATAATCCAGGGACAAACAAAATAAGTGAATGAGACTAAAATATCTTTAGATATATTTGAGCAACATTTTAAGAAATTAGCGTCTGAAACTGAGTCAACTAATCAGACGGAGGCATGCCATCGTAAGGACCTCAACGTCGCTGACGATCCTGATCTCAAAGAACCCTTTACCACCCAAGAAATTTCAAAAGCCAGCAAAAAATTAAAAAGTCACAAATCATCGGGAATTGATCAAATTATCAACGAATTTTTAAACATTCGCCAGATAAATTAATACCAGTATATGCAAAATTATTTAACATTATTCTTTCTACAGGCATAGTACCAGACGATTGGTCTATTAGTATTATAAGACCCATCTACAAAAATAAAGGAGATGATACTGATTCAAATTATTATAGAGGTATTTCTCTGCTCAGTTGCTTCGGTAAGCTGTTCACAAGCTGTCTGAATGAAAGATTATCAAACTTCGTCAAAGCTCATGACACCGTCGGTCCAGAACAGGCCGGTTTCAAATCCGACAATTCCACCATAGACCACATTTTTGTTTTGAAAACTTTGGCTGATATTAACCTCAACATACGTAAACGATTATACTGTTGTTTTGTAGACTACCAAAAGGCATTTGATACCATAAATAGAACCAAATTATGGACCAAGTTGTTATCCTCTGGGATATCAGGGCGGATTCTAAAAGTAATTAAAAACCTCTACAGTCAGGCAAAATCATGTGTTAATGTATAAGTGGAAAAAACTCTGAATATTTCTCATGTAATGTTGGAGCTCGACAAGGAGAAAATTTATTTTTTTCTCTCTACTTAGCTGATCTTAACGAATTTATATCACGATCTTGTAAAGGTCTAGAAAAAATCCAGAAGATGGACCAGCTAGTCCATGATCCAACAGAAGATCTAGTATCGTACTTAAAGTTATATATTTTGATGTACGCGGATGATACTGTATTATTGGCTGAATCCCCTGAAGACCTGCAAAAATATTTGGATACTCTAAATGAATATTGTAACAATTTTGATTTAAAAATTAACACCAGTAAAACCAAAATATTCATTTTTTCGCGTGGCAAATTAAAAAATATACCTTCGTTTAAATTTGCGGACATGAAACTTGATGTAGTGAATGATTACAATTACCTGGGTGTCACGTTTAATTTTAATGCAAAATTTAATGTTGCAAAACAAAGTCTTTATCAAAAAGGATGTAGGGCAATGTTCGCTCTACTGAAACGGATGAAATCTCTATCTCTACCTCCAGATATTGCATTAAAGTTATTTGACACTCTGGTAAAACCTGTTGTATTATATGGAGCTGAAGTGTGTGGGGGGGGGGGGGGTGTGTGAAAATTGCGACATTGTAAATAAAGTGAAATTAAGGTTCTGTAAATATATTTTACATGCTCATAAATCTACTTGCTCTAATATGGTTTATGGAGAGTTGAGTGAAACGCCGCTTCATATAGATATTAAATGTAAAATGATCCTCTACTGGTCGAGACTGATTAACAGTAAAGAAAATAAACTGTCGAAAATGATTTACTCTTTAATATATAAACTTTATGAGAAGGATTTGTTTCATTCGAGTTGGATTAGCTCGGTGAAAAACATACTAGATAGTGCTGGATTATCTGGGATTTGGACAAATCAATCTTTACCTAAATCACCGGATCATTTTAATACAATTCTCAAGTTAAGGTTGCACGACAAATTCATACAAAATTGGAATGAAGGCATAACAAAAGGTGGTAAATGTACTGTATACCGTATAATTTAAAATACTTTTGGTTTCGAGAAATATCTGACTGAACTACCTGTAAATAATAGAATTCTTATGACAAAATTTCGGTGCCGCAATCACCGTCTACCAATCGAAGCTGGTTGTCGGGCTCAAATTCAGCGCGACCTACGGTTATGCCTCCATTGCAATGACATCGGCGATGAGTACCACTATCTGTTATGCTGTCCGTTATTCAGAGAAGGGCGTAAAAAAATATATAAATGTCAAATTCTGGAAAAGACCTTCCACTATTCAACTGGAACAATTATTCAAACAAAACGATTATAATAATGTACTGCAGTTAAGTTTATTCGTGAAAGTGATTATCGCAAAGTTTTGAAGTGTTCTTAACAATGAATAATAACATCTAATCCACTGATTCTTGTATAAATCATTACAATTGTAAATAGAATTATAATATGCACTGTATTGTATTATATGGCGCCAGCGCTTTCCTGGCTTTTCTGTCATGTTCCGCACACAGGAACCATCAGCAATAAATACTTGTTACTTGTTACTTGTTACTTGTTGTTGTCGTTAAAAACAGGTTTACATGGTAGGGGACACAGAGAAAGCCGGATTCCGTATGACGTCTTCATTTATTTTTTATTAATGTTTATTTGAGTTAATTTTATCATTTTCGTTGTCGTGGCATAACAACATGGTTCTATTAATCCTGTCGTATGGTTATATGAAAACTTATTTATATTATATTTATGGCGAGAAAAACAGGCTTCAGAGGAGATTTCGAATGACGTCTTGATGTATTTTTGTAATAATTCATATTAGAGATGCTATTTTTATCATGTTCATTGTCGTTGCATAGCCTATATTTATTCTCAAAGTCATGATATTTTAATGGGATTTCCTGTGTTATGTGTTATGTGGCCCACTAAAGATCTTGAAATTAAGATTGTCTTAATATCATTATATAATTTATTACTATTTAAATTAAGATTATCTTAACTTTGAAGTTGAGATGTTGTTATTTTTCTGAGGGAAATGATAGGAGGTTAAAATAAGCCTAATTTTGAGATGTTTAGTTAGATTCATCTAAAATTAAAGACCGCTGATCCTTTAAATGTTTAAAATAGATCCAGCGAATTGGGGATATATCTATCACAAGCTTTGAATAAAAACCTTTTACATGATCTATTTCCTACTCTACACTACCATTTCTTCTCATACCGAAACGTCCACTTCTCTGGGGTCTGTTTTTTACGTCAGTTATTTTTCTTAAGCACCATGTTGATTTACTATTACCTGATGTGCTCAAGGCTACCCGGCTAGCACAAGAGCTGCCGGGTTAGGCATATAGTTACTATAATGTATATTACTCCTGTCCTGCAATGATTCATACAATTTTATTTATTACTGTGCGATGTATAGTATCCCATAAAGCAGGAGGCGATAAAACTAATGTAATTGAAAATCAGCCCTACGACGAATTCTAGATTTGTGCCGTCCACAGGTATGCGCGCACAGGAAAAAACGAGCTCCTCTATTCGACGAAACCGAAAGTGTACCCTCCCAGCAAAACTTGACCTAATGTTGTTTCAATGTTGGATCAGCGCCGTAGGCGGTGAGCCAATATTGAAACAACATTGGGGGTCAAGTCCTCGTGTTTGCTGGGCGCGCGCCACATCAATAATAATTATTATCTTTTAGTCAAAGAAGGATACTTACATAAACAGCAACGACAACTCGATATCCGGAATGAGCAATATCGAAAGTGGGTTATAAAGTACCAACAAAGGGTTATAAAGAACCGACATCAAGTTAGGAAAGGTTGGCTGCGTCATGAGTGCACCACGGGACACTTCCTCATTAGTAATGTACATACTAATGTGTGTCACCAGATAATTCCCACTGTCCTGCTGGCCTACATGGCCTGTCTCCATACATCCGTGTTACGGAGTCCCTTAACCCTTTGGGTCCTCACGATGCATTAAAGCATCATTTTACATTTCTGAAAACAGACTTAATTTTCCTGCAACAAAGGGTTTTAGAACGAAATATCCATGAAACTAATTTACCAATACATGGCAATTTTCTTTAATTTTTAAACCACATCAAATCATTTTCATCCACTACAAGTCGAGAATTGCGACAGCAATTCGCGGCTTGTAGTGGATGAAGATGACAATGGTAAATTCAGGCTTGAAAGGGTTAATCAACTTGATGAATAGGGACTCTGCGTGCAATATGAGTTATACGTGTATATATAACCTAAAAATAGCATGCGTTTTTGCTCTGCAGTGCTATGTACCGCGTCTTTATTTTAAATCATTTGAAGTTGGCATTACTTACGATCAATTTTGCCAGTTTCAAATACATGTAAATCGTTAAGTTAAAAGTGTCGTATACTTGACATGTTATATTATTCAACAATTATAATTAGTGCTACTTTAGTTTGAGATATGAATCTGTATACTTGATCAACTTCAGACGATTTATGTCAAACAGCAGCTTGAAAACGCTGACAAGCGTAGCAGCAGTGAGTGGGGTAAACTTGTAAGACAAAGTACAAATGACAATAACAGAACGTCAAACCCCAAGCATTCATTCGTTCACTCACCCAGGTCACCTAGCTGGAATCTTGGTGATGTAATCTGGGTATTCTATCTCACCCGGACCAAGCAAAAAAGTCTTAGACCCGATGCCGATATATTTCTGGTCTATGATCTAACCCGATATTGGCTGAATGTCTTTTCTATGTTGGGGACAAACGTGTTAGCTTCCGGCGGCATATTATCTTATTATTCAATTAGTACAGTCATGACGTTGACTTTCCTTTGTCTTTGGTACATAATATTATGTTCATTATCAGAGTCCGCAAGAATCATCCAAACATCTGTGTTTTACCTAACATTCTATCTGTCATCCCACTTTTTTAGATAAGCATAATTTCCGGAAAGTGACAATGTTATATGCCAATTCAGGCGCGCCTGCAGGAATTTGGTCTATGGTACGCAGATATGAGGCCGATGAGGGCAGTGGCGGATACAGGAATTGACAGACGGGGATATGCTCTAGAGGGGGCATCCTCCCCCGGAAAATTTTGAAATCTAAAGCCTCAAATGACGCATTCAAGACCATATTTCGAACGAAATATGGTAGTTTTTCTTTTTTTTGGGGGGACGCTGAACGGGGGGGGGGGGGGGTACCGGCTGTGCCCCCCCTCTGGATCCGCCACTGGAGGGGGTGGAGAGGTTAAAAATAAAACCAAACAATGGATAAATGATATGTAGAATTAATTTATGATTTATATCACTTAATTAATAATTCTATAATTGGTATAAATGTATTAATGATTTACTTCATTCGTTATACATATATTTGAGATAGTGGCTGCAATTATAGTTTTCAGATTATTACAATTTTACATGTTTGTCATTTTTTTTGGCTGAATATTCTGAAGTAGATATTTATGCATTCAAAAAATGTCACATGGCGTGGGGGCCTAAATAATATATTAAAACAGGTGAGCCGCTTCGCTTCACTAATCAATAATATTTATATAGTGCACTCATGATGAAGTTGAGGACGATGCGCATGCGGGTGGGCCTACAACGCGTGTGTGCTCAGCGAATTGTAGAGACTCATGCACTTTAATCAATCAATCAATCAATCAATCAATCAATCAATCAATCAATCAATCAATCAATCAATCAATCAATCAATCAATCAATCAATCAATCAATCAATCAATCAATCAATCAATCAATCAATCAATCAATCAATCAATCAATCAATCAATCAATCAATCAATCAATCAATCAATCAATCAATCAATCAATCAATCAATCAATCAATCAATCAATCAATCAATCAATCAATCAATCAATCAATCAATCAATCGATCAATCAATCAATCAATCAATCAATCAATCAATCAATCAATCAATCAATCAATCGATCGATCGATCGATTGATCGATCGGTCGATCAATCAATCAATCAATCAATCAATCAATCAATTAATCAATCAAGCAATCGATCAATCGATCAATCGATCAATCGATCAATCGATCAATCGATCTATCGATCGATCGATCAATCGATCAATCGATCGATCGGTCGATCAATCGATCGATCGATTAATCGATTAATCAATCAATCAATCAATCAATCAATCAATCAATTAATCAATCAATCAATCAATCAATCAATCAATCAATCAATCAATCAATCAATCAATCAATCAATCAATCAATCAATCAATCAATCAATCAATCAATTAATCAATCAATCAATCAAACAATCAATCAATCAATCAACGGACCAGCCAACCAACCCACCAACCAGGAAATATAAAGCATGCTAACCAGCCAACCATCCATGCCTACCCGACAAACCCACCAAACCTAACAAAAATTTGAAACCCAGCAGCCCCATCGCAAATCATAGTAAAAAAAGGTGGGATAAAATTATTCAGTAGAGTTTGTCTGTCCTGGTTTGTTTGTTTTGATGTTCCCAAAAAGTCCTACACACATGATGAAAAGAAACTGCTCGACACAACCACACTATACAGCTTGTAACAAATTTCACTAGCATAACAAGCCATAGAACAAAAAACAAAAGCAAACAGTTTAAATATCATTGTACACTAACAGACCTAAAAACCAAGCGAGCACGAGGCATTGAGCCAATGTTGTTTTAATATTGGGCCATCGTCTACGACGCTGGCCCAACTTTAAAACAACATCGGTTCAATGCCTAATGTTTGTTGTGGAAGGGTTCCTTAAAGGGAGTATCAGGACATGGGGAGTATCGCGCGGCACGCCATCCTCTAGTCAGACTGATCACTACCATCTATTAGCGACAGAGCCAACAGCCGTATAAGTACCGCCAAGTAGACTTTTGCATGATTAAAACATGTACAGCGTGAATGAACGCTGCCGTGCAGAGGCAGACAACATTAACTACGTATTTGAGAAAGAAGCGGTTACTGCTCTTAGCCTTTGCAAAGACAGACCGTAGTATCTGCTTTCTTTTCTAGCAAGTAAATACTGTTGTTTCCCCGGGCACAGTGGAGCGGTGTATCTGCTAAACCTAGTATACAAGTTAATCTACAGAAAGGAGACAGTGCTTTGATTTATCACGTTTGCTTCTTTCAAATTAGTCACACTCGCAGTTGTTACCTTGCAAACAGCTGTTTTTACGTGCTCAAAATAACTTGTTGTTTGCCAGCATTGCTAGAAAATCGGTCTTTATAAAAAAGTTATAAACAAGAATATTGGACTAGCAGAACGCTTTAAACTTCATCAACCTTAAACCTTGCTTTTATCTTAGCAATAGAGTAGTTCTATGTTTTTTTTATATCATATTGACTTTAAAATCATATAAAGAACAACATTCTAGCATTCGTTGAGTTAGGAGATGATCTGATGATTCTGTTAATAAAACAATCGTCTTGATGCATTGTTAAATATAATTTTAAAAAGTTTAACCTGTCTATCCAGCAGTATTTTAAAAGAACGTGGGATGTATTGAAGGGACACAATCAGGCTAAAATCATCAGAAAATCAGTATTTTCTTTTGGCTCCTTGATATGTCCATAATATGTCAACATGTCCATAGGCTAGAATTGCGTAAGTTTTTAAAATTTTGTGTTGCGCATTTGCCAGTTAAGCGATTAATAAAGACATCATTTAATTTTGAACATGCATGTCCAAAATAAGAAATACGGGAAGAACTGATAAGTGGGGCTTTCGGCAGCAGCCCAAAATTTAAAAGACATCCGCAATCCTAGTCTATGGACATGTTCACATATTATAGTCATATTGAGAAGTCAAAATAAAAATACTGATTTTTGATGATTTAAGCTTGGTTGTGTCGCTCGCTTTAAAGACTAAAATCATATATAATTCAACCTTTAACTATGTAACTTCTAACTAATGTAGGCTACTTAGATATTTTAAGATGCATTGGATCTGATTCATATCAAATGTTTAAACATATTCAATAAAATTTGTCTTACACGTGCTTACAGTATGTAGATGATTGTAGAAAAAATGTAGCGAAAAACAAGTCAGCTTTGTCTATGATGTAATTGACAAATACTTTCTAAATGTATTTTCTAGAACACGACCGCTTTGGTTTTATAATTTCACAGACGACATGTTCCTAGAACACGGCCGCTTTGCTTTTATAATTTCACAGACGACATGTTCCCACACATTACTCCCAATCAAATCTGCTCGTGTTTGTCCGTCCCAAAATAAAGTTTAACAGAATCATGTCTATTACATTATAACATTTAGTTCGATAAACACCGCCCACAGAGATACTCTGACGTAACTGAAAGAGTCAATATTTTCAACACCCAGACACAGCGCAGCACGTTCACCCTGTGTTGTTTTAATGCTGGGCCGGCGTCAAAGACGCCGGCCCGACATTTAAACAACACAGGGTCAACGTATGGCGCTTGCTGGGCAGGAGAGAGGTCAAGTTTTTTGGTACTCGCGCGTGGGCGTACAGACACGTAAGTAGTACTTGACTACTTCAGGTGGTGAGCACTACAACGCGCACTCTGTGACCTGAAAAAAACTACAGGTTGTCCGCCCGATGCTTTCAATTCAATTCAATTCAGTTGCTATCTCACGAGGATCGATATAGCACAGCAGAATGTCACGCGTAATCTGTCCTTACCCTTACAACGCTGAAATATTTTTGTATTTATAAACCATGGAGACCAAAGGGTTTTATCAATTTGAAATCATCATTCAGATTACGTCAGATTCTGACTTCTTAAGTCGATCCCCTCGCTGTAAGGGTTGGAGTCAACATTCCCTGACGGAAGACCTGCAATATTACCAAATAAATAGAAAACAACATCCCACGTGCTCCGGTGATCATGGTAATCGACCATAAGCAGCCCCAACTCCCAGCGAGGTCTGTAAGGACTGGAGTGTGGTATGGATCATTGTTAACATGATTATAGCGAAATCTTTACAAATGTAGCGACAACTGAATGACTAATGCCGGTTTAAATGTCAACTTGGACATATTTGGTCATTGTATTTTACTTATCATGCGTTCCTTGCGGGTTATTTTAGCACAGTTTGGCATTGATAACTGTATCAGTCAGAAACACAAAGTCAGGGTGGAATTTTCACCCACTTGAAGTTGTGCATCGCTTACGCGATCCACAACTTCAAGTGGGTGAAAATTATTCTGATTTGACAAAATGCAGGTCAACGATTTTGCAATCTTGTTGATTGATGTCACGTTTTATCTTTAACATGTTCAAAAGTTGGTATTTAATATGCTAACAAAAAAATGGGAAAAAACGAGTATAATCGGGACCGGTGGTTCAAAGAGTAAAGTTAGTAGTTACTGCCTTTTGGCTTTATATTACAGTGTACGGGTATATTTCACTTCGAACATGTTAACAATAAGTGACTCATCGTAAACTGGTCTTCGAGCTTGAGTTGAAATCGTTGATGCACACGAGACATAATAATTCTAAAACACTGTAAGTCTAATAATGTGGTCGTCTTGTAATAATTTAAAGATCTTGTACACGATCTTTAATGATATGATGAACAAGAAAAGGAGAACCAATATTATAGTTTCCTTGATATGAAGTATTGTATTTTTGACGGAGATATGACACCTGCAGTATCTAAAATTACACTCGGAGCTAAAGTGTCCAATCTGCCACTGATTTGATTGGCACATAGGACATTCTAGGGGACCACAATCTATATACATACGACAATATATGGCAATATAGGCCTTGAGTACAAGTCACCTTTTTTTGAAAGCGAGGGTTTGATGTGAGATCCGCCCATGTCACTGTACCTTCCGACGCAGTATGCATTTAAAAATAATTGTTCAGATAGATAGATATTTTTAATGAATCGCGACAGTTTTGCCCACCGGTCACTTCGGTTGACAAGTCACAATAAACTGACCAGCCTCTGGGGCTGATCTCACCCTGATGCCTCCAGGTGGTACAGACCACTGGGTACCGTCTCGCGGCCGAAGTGAATCGGCAGCACTCGGAGTGTGTGTGTATATATACACACACACTCCGAGTGCTGCCGATTCACTTCAGTAAAAGTGAATCGGCAGCACTCGGAGTGTGTGTGTATATATACACCCTTTAAAATATGCCTCACTTTTACTGAAGTGAATCGGCAGCACTCGGAGTGTGTGTGTATATATACACACACACTCCGAGTGCTGCCGATTCACTTCGGCCGCGAGACGGTACCCAGTGGAACAGACAGCATGAGTGCAAGAAGGTGATCATCTACTGTCTAGTTATTCAGTTGTGCAAAGACAAAAGGCAGTAACTATTTCACTTTTACCCATTATGCTGCCGAGACCGTATAATATATATTTGTTTTCAAGCAAATGTCGGACCAAGTAAACTGAACTCGAATTGCTCAAATATTTTGTGGTAGATCCTTAGTTATTCTAAAAATAAAATTTTAAAGACGTATATTTCTTCATTAATATAGTTATTTTTCGTCATTTGGAGCTGGAAATTACGTTAGCAATTGCAGCTTCAAATGAATGAAAAATATTTCTAAACAATTCGGCAGCATAAGGGTTAACCTCTTTAACCTCCAAGTTATTTAATTGGAATTTTCACCCACTTGAAGTTGTGGCTCGCGGCAGCGATACACAACTTCAAGTGGGTGAAAATTATTCAGATTAGGTTTGACAACATGGAATTCAACGATTTTGAAATCTTGTTTATTGCTGTCAAGTTTTATTTTCAACATGTTTAAAAGTTGGTATTTAATGTGCTAACAAAAAAATGGGAAAAAGACGAATATAATTGGGACCGGTGGCTTAAAGGGTGAAGTAAGTAGTTACTGCCTCTTGGCATTACAGTGCAGTATACGGGTTCAATATATATTACGGCCCATATTATTACTAGCAATAAATAACATACATCATTTATAATTTTGCACAGCATCCTGTATTGATTAGTTGTGGTGTGACATGTGTTCGGAGAATCAAGTATAGATGGCTACCCAGTATTGTTGTGGTCATTTAAATGATCCAAAAAAGATCAGCCATAACAATTTGAACCCTTACAGCTCGGGGATTTACTTTAGACGTCAGAATCTGACGTCTATAGACGTCAGATTCTGACGTCTAAAGTCAATCCCCGCGCTGTAAGAGTAAGCATATAAGATGAGATGCATTTCCTCATGAAATGCTCGTCATTAGCAGAAACAAGAGAGACTTTAATAACAGATATATGTACAGCTTTTCTCAGTTTTCGAAATTTGCCCAAAACTGACCACTTTCTTTTTATTATGAAAGCAAATAATCTGGATATTGTAAACCATATAATAAAATTTATAAATACATACCTAGACAAAAGAGGACCACTATAAAACCATGATGTTCCAGTGATATTAGATTTTTAAAGACTTGATAATAATTTTCAACTATTAGCATTGTTTTGTCATTGTGTGTCATTAATTTGTTTGATTGTAATGTATACTGTTTTGTCTTTTAAATGTTTCTGCAAAATTGTTTGTTCATGTAAACAGATGCAAATAAATATTCTTCTTGTTCATATTTATAATGACCGTGGACCAATAACATAGGTATTCAAATGAATCGGAAAGAGCTAACTAAGACATGTATGAGGATTTCAAATTGAAAAATTCCTTTGGCCTCCAAAGTTTTCATAAAAAATCAGCACTTCAAGGGTTAATAAACTACATCCTCGGTACCGAGCATGCAGGCCTGAACACATCATGTAGAGCTAAAACTGATACCAGACCAGAATGACCACAGATTTAAATGTAAATGAAATGTACACCCAAAAAGGAGACAATTACAATACTATACCGAAAGCTTTTACATCGAGCACAAGACATTAAGTCCAATGTTGTTTAATGCCTGCCCAACGTCTGTGACGGTGATTTAACATTAAAGAAACAATGGTTCAACACCTGGTACTGTACTTTGGCTGTACCAATATTGACATATTAGTCATTGTTGATGCATTGTGGCCCCGATGTGTCGTTGGCTGGCGGATCATGTAGTCTGGGATTTTTGTATCTTTCCTACTTGTAGAGAAAAGAGTCTCAGTATTATTAAATACTAGCGCTACCCCGTCCCACAGAGACAATATTTGATCACGCAGACACTAGCATAAATAAACTTGTACACGTATCCCTGTCATATGTCTGTATATATGACCAACATGGCGCCTGGCGAACGTGAGTGCAGCTGACTTCACTGCGAATGTTTAACCCTTAAAGCGCTGAAATAATTTGCTAAAAACTTCGCAACCAAAGGGTTTGTTCATCATAAATGGCTTAGTTAGCTCTTTCTGATTCATTTGAATACCTGTTATGGATCTACGACCATTAGAAATATTTTTACTCTTACAGTGCAGGGATCGACTTTAGTCGTCAGAATCTGACGTCTACAGACGTCAGATTCTGACGACTAAAGTTGATTCCCGTGCTGTAAGGGTTGAAGCCTAATAATTGGAAACTATCACATGTGACCCGTCACACAAAAAGGTATATCCAGGCCGAATGGATACAAACATTTTATGACGTCATTTAAATTTAAATGACAAAGGCCTACGTAACTAAAACTTCAAAGTAAAATATCCCATAAAATCAAAATAATAAAGATGTTTTTACTTATTTCAGTTTATGTAACAGGAAGGGTACGGCTATCAAATTTGAAAATGTTGACTTTACTGCCCTTTCGCGTTGCGAGTCACATATTTAAAGTCATCACCATATGGTCAGTAAAATGACACACAATTTACAGGCAACAACCACACTATCTTAGCATGGAAAATGTGTTTTTGTCCAAATCGTGTTTTTTTCGAAGTTTCCTGACACAAGTCTATTTTTTTTGTCTCACAACAAATAAATGAATTCAAGTTATTTTCTACTATTCAATGCTATTTCAGTTAAGCATTTACACAACAAGTGGAACACTGGCCCAACTTCAAACCAATATCGATCCAGTTTCTCGTGTCTGCTGTGTTCTTTTCTGAGATCAGCACTCTAAGAAATCTGGAAGGCAAAGTTCCACAACTGTTTTAATGTTAAATATTAACAATAATAAATAAACATTTACATAGCGCCATATATCTGTAACACAATCACAGGCGCTTCACAATTTTGTTGTCCAGTCACTGTAGCGTATACTTAAAAATAAAAACTATGTCTTAAAAACGGGTAAACATAGATTTAAAAACAGCTTAGAAGTGTATCTCCGCTGAGGCATTTCCAGATATTGGTAAATTAATGGAAAGCCGTCGTAAACAGGTGAGTTTTCATATCAGACTTGAATTGACTGAGGGTATTGTTTTCGAGAAATTTATCTGGCAATGTGTTCCATTGTACAGCAGCAGCTAAAAAAGGCTCTCTCTCCAAATGTTTTGTGTGTGTTTTAGGAACAACCAAATACCCTTCTCCTTCAGCTATGGTAGTCCCACATATGCGACGCTGGTACAACATTGGGTGATTGTCCCATATTTGTTGGGCCAGCAAAGTCACGCTGATGTCGCGTGGGATGCACGAGATTTTAAGAGGTATATATAATTGAATGCCTCACAACAGTTGTCATGCGTGTAGTACGTAACGTTGAGCATCGCAGTCAATGAAGGCATTCATCCAGCAAAAACATCGTGACACGATTTTGGGCGAGTTTGTTATTCCTGTCCTTCTATATTCCTGTTTGAATATAACATGATTGTGTATGTAGACCAACATAGCAGTCATTCACAAAGGCATGTTCAATTGGGTATACATGCATTTGACAGGGATTTCATTCATTCACCATATTTACTCCCTGCCGCGATTCACGCCTTATTGGTGTGCGTAAATGGGCAACTCAAAAAGACGTCGAACAATAAACTAATAACCAGGTGAAAAATGATTTTGTGGCAGCTGTGAATATTAAACCAAGGACTTGATTTTTCTTAGACTCTCGACACTATCATCACTATATGAATGTATAGAGATCTCAAAGTTATCCGTCGGTGCTGTCGTTTAATAATAGATTGTAGAAAATACCCGGAACATGGCTATCATAGGCTTAACTCTTAAAGCGCTTATTTTTTTTATGAAAACCTTGGAGGTCAAAGGGTTTTTTCAATTTGACATAATCATAACTGTCTTAGTTAGCTCTTTCCGATTCATTTGAATACAGAATACATTTGAATACAGAATCTGACGTCTACAGACGTCAGATTCTGACGACTAAAGTCGATCCCCGCTCTATAAGGGGTCAAATACGATTTGTCACAAAAGTTGCGAATGGATAATTAGGCTCGTTATTTATATTAGCTTGTTTTTCAACGACGTTGCGCTTTTTTGCTTTAAAGTTATACTGTGTGCCAAATAAATTCATTATTTTTTAGGGCAATTTTGGTGGTAGATGATTATTCCCCCTATCCGGTTAATAAAGATGTGCAATACAGACGGAACATGTGTTATCTGTTAAGCAAGCCTTGTAATATTATACTCTGTAGTTTTTTAGATAATGATATTGCATAATTGCAACCATTTTCCAATAAATCTGACTATACTGTTATACAAAAATTAAAGAATAACTAATCTTCTTCTCATAGGTAAATTTGTCCCACAACCACTCGTTTAAGTGACTACGCTATAGTTGTTACGCTATTCATTTCATATTTATTTATATTCATGTCATATACAAAATTAATTGAAGGTTACTTACTTGACGCTGATGATGTAGCTGTTTTTTACGAAGTTATTATATTGTCACACACCACAATCCTTCTTCGTCAACATGGAGTTAGCATTGGTGTTATATGCTTCGTACGCCTTATGTATTCCGGTATGCGGATATGCAGAAAACACAACACGTTGACCCAGCGCTATGTTGATGCTGGGCCAGCGTCGCAGACGGTGGCCCAACAGCAAAATAACATTGAGTGAACGTGTTGTGTTTGCTGGGATATGTCTTATTTGTGTAGACAGTCAATCTGGTGTTTTTACAAAACAGTTTGCATTATTGCCATCATCTTGGTTATTATCCCAGCAAACACGACACATTACCCCAGTGTTCGCTCAATGTTAGTCCGACGTCGTAGACGGTGGGTCAATATTAAACCAACACTGGGGCAGTATGTCGTGCTTGTTGTGGTGTATCTTCAACTGATCTGTTAGACTGGAATTTCAATGCAAATCGTTATTATTATTCTTTTTAACATTAGGGCCTATTGTGTTCGGATAAAAAATATTAAAACTTTGACTGAACTAAAAAAAGGAAATAGTCATAACCATTATGTTACAACCAGGTGCTGTGAGAATCAACTAAGAACAATAATGGTAATAATAAGTTAGGATTCTGGTTACTATTACCACAGGTGGCACCACTCGCATAAACTGTAATTGAATGTACATTAACCCTTTAACCGCCTGTGCCGCATACTTTTGGGATTTCATTTTTATTTGCACCTACCACATTTTAAATATGTTAAACGTAACATGTGACATCAACCAGCAAGATTTGAAAAGAGTTGACTTCCATTTTTTCAAATCTTAATAATTTTCACTCACTTGAAGCTGTGGATCGCGTCAGCGAGACACAACTTCAAGGGGGTGAAAATTCAAATTGAATAATTTGACGGTCAAAGGGTTAACCCTGACTTGTTTTGGGTGATTTCCGACCTCAAAACAGCGCTCGTTTTATCCACGATGAGACATACCTCGCGCATATCGACTAGAAAATATATATCTATTATTGTAGGATAGATATCAGAGTAGCTTGAAACATCACATTTTACCCCGTAGGCGGTTGCCATGGCAACGGTATTCATCCCAGCTCCAGATTTACAGGTAATTATAGGGTTTAAACCGTTATGGAAGGATAACTGCTAAGCAATTCAACAATATGAGATATTTTCAACTAGAATAAGTACATTTGTCAACAATATATCAAAATATTACACCACATTTAACCAGGTGGAGGGTGTAAAATGTCAAAAGTCACAGGTTCTTAGATTAGTATTCACTGTAGAAAACTGTTGTGCATAAACTAGCACATATGATCACCTCAAAACAGCAATCGTTTCATCCATGATGACACATACCTCATGCCTACTGATTAGAAAGTATATATATATATTATTGTAGGGCAGATATCCGAGTAATCTAAAGCATCACATTTTACTCCGTAGCGGTTGTCATGGCAACGATCGTCACCCCAGCTCCAGATGTACAGTTAATTATAGGCAGTTATGGAAGGATAACTGCTAAGCAATTAAAAATAATTGAGATTTTCAACTATAATAAGTTCATTTGTCAATAATATATATAAAAATATTACACTACGTCTAGCCCGGGGGTGGTATACAAGGTCAAAAGTCACAGGCTCTTAGACTTGTAACCACTGTAGTTGTGCATAAACTAGCACAAATTATTATGATCACCTCAAAACCATAGATATAATGATATCTATATCTATGCTCAAAACATCTCTAATTTCATGGTGAGACATTTCCCATGCATATTGATTGGAAAGTATATATTATTGCTGGGTAGATATCCGAGTAATCTAAAATATCACATTTTATTCCGTAGGCGGTTGCCATGACAACGATAGTCACCCCAGCTCCAAGTGTACAGTTAATTATTGATTTTAAACAGTTATGGAAGGATAACTGCTAAGCAATTTAACAATATGGGATATTTTCAACTATAATAAGTACATTTGTCAATAATATAATAAAATGTTACACCACATCTAACCCGGGGGTGGGTATAAAAGGTCAAAAGTCACAGGTTCTTAGACTGGTATTTACTGTAGTTGTGCATAAACTGGCACACAATAATTCTTATGATCATCTTCCTTTACTCAAATGTGTACATTCAAGTAGACTTAAGTCATATGTTATTGAAAGTAGTGAAGCCTCACAAAATACATCTAAGTTTGGATAGGATATAAGAGGAAATCAATTCGAGGGTTCAATGAACGATCTTGATGGTTGTCATGACAAAAATTAGTACTACCATCACCTACAAATGAACAATAAATACATATTTTGAAGCATTAACCTTCCACCACAAAACAAAACATTTCTAAAACTGTGTTTAATGCATGTCACATTATCAGTTATCATCCAGTTATTTTCAGACCAATAATAAGGGACTAGAAGATATTGGGGGTAAGTAAAAGACCATAATATCACCTTAAACGAAGGAATTTGTGATCACAACTATCTCTATGAGGTTCGGCAAGATACTACAGGGAATCATTCCAAGGGGACAATAACCTTCTCAGTGGTTGCCATGGCAACCTATTTTCACCTAATTACTGAACATATACTCGATTTTACATTAAAGAATAAAAACTGGTATTCAGAGAAAATAAGTGAGGTTTTGAAATATTATTTCTCCATAAATATTATAACCAAATATTTGTTTAAAATAAAAATATAGCATTGAACAGGTAATGAGGCTGAATTTTAATGTTGAACGTACATGTAGGCCTACGCGTAATTCTGCTGTTTTGAGGAATATTTATGCGAGGCAATGTTACATTATTTCCAGACAAAGTTGAATAGATAGCATTCAAATAGATTTTAATGTGTTATTCAATGTAGCAACTTAGGAATAAAAGTGAATTATTTCTAAGGGACAATGACTCATTTAGATGGTTACTATGGTAGCCATTTGTATCCCAATTGCATACAATTTTAAAATAAATACATATTTTGAAGCATTAACCTTCAATCACAAAACTAAAAGTATCTACAATAATTTTAAATAAATCTGACATTATTTCCAGTTAGGTTTAGCTGGACTAATAAAAAGTGATTAGAATACAATAAGGGTAATAAAAGACCGTAATTATCAGCTCAAACTTTTTTTTAATTTGCTCCATTAGGCTTATATAATCATACTACATAATCGTGAAAATTTGGGTTTAGCTAGATATATTTTAAATTTAAAAATGACAAATCTTTTTCTCATGCTTCTATAAAAAAACAAGACCATATTGACCCAATGTTGTGATGATGATGGGCCAGCATCGCGACGCTGGCCCATCATCATTCCAACATTGGGTGAATCTCTCATTTGCTGGGATTGTGATTCAGACCATATGCATATCAACATTTGGATAACGTACATGATAATCCCTGTCACAAGGAAGTGTATGTTCAACAAACATAATATATCGGCACGCTGGCCCATTGGTTGGTTCACATACTAGTATATAAAGTACCCCAAGGCTCCGTCTTTTCACCACGCAGTTTATGCTCCCACACCAAGTTTGTTTGCTGCACAATGTACTTCAACTTCCTCGTCGCTGGCCTTTGTAATGTTTATTACAACCCTTATAATCAAGATAAAAGGCGTCGTTATATATATTATTTCCATCCATGCAAACACAAAACATTTGTATAACAAATGTTCTACAAATGTTTTGTGTTTGCTGGGATACATACCGTAAAATCACTTAATCTCTATGTGACCAACATCAGAGCAGCGTTTCAGAGAGTGATCAGTCATCAGAGTAACGGGATTGTGTCGCTATGTCAGCCCACATTCTTCACAATTAGAGAAAAACATTTCTTGTTGGTTCAATGTAGTCCCAACTTCTCAGACGTTTGTTCGATATTAAGCCAACGGTGTATTTATAGCAATTATGACTCGTTCAACTATATACAGTCATGTATCCTATACATAATATGTTATTACGGACTAGTTATGACTAGGTAGGCTACTTTTGTAAAACGGCGGTATTTTCCGCTGTCAAAAAAATTATTATATTTCAGATGAATGACCAAACATTTTGTGGAACAGCAGACAATTTTTTTCCAGCTTGTTACCACAGGAAGAATAATGTCAGTTTCACTATATAATAGCGGCGGTGGCGATAAAAACACATGAAACAGCTAGTATTCAATTATTCATGGAAATTATTACATGTAGGTCCTTTTATTGAACAATGAAAGTGTTTTTATTTCAAAGGTGTTTTATTATGTTCTATTAACCATCTGCTTGTTAATCACGACAAAAGTCGTTTTTAATCCCTTTTGTTAGCCGATTAGTCCACTGTTACTGGGAATAAAATGATGTTTAAACATCGACATTTGTAAATGTTTAGTCTCAAATAAAAAAATATGAGTAATTTTCAACCACTTGAGGTTTGGGATCGCGGTAACGAGACACAACCTCAAGTAGTTGAAAATTTAAATAACTTTACTCAGTTGTCTTATCAAGGTAAAATAATAAAAAAGCCGAGAAAAACTCGGATTGGCCAGACACCACCCACCCACCCCTTAGTCAATTTTCTTAGGAAACATGTACAAAATATCCCAGAAAAAAAACACACAAAAAATCCGAGTTGGGTCTTGACCAACCCACCCACTTCCTATTTGTTCTATATTTATTTATTTATTTAACTTGACAAGACCCCTTTAATAGCAATATAAGGGTTAATATGCAGATGGTGCTCATCAGTTTATATTCCTTTATTCAAAGTTAGCACGTTGAATGTTAAAGTTAACCAAGCCTATCATTTGCGGCCCAAGCAAAATTTAATATTTTTCTTTCTGTATGTCCACCTTTTCGCTCACGAAATCACAAATATAACATTAAATTGACTGCTAGTGTGTTTTGTTCTAAATGTAAAACTACCGAATATGGTTTAAATTACGCGGCTTGGAATTGAAATAAACATAATAAAACCTTTAAGCGAAATATCCATAACAAAAAAACCAGACAATGAGTTCAGCTGTTTAATTCTTGACCTGCTGAGTTGTTTGTTGTTTGTTTTTGATTTGCCTTTATTTGAAACAGGAATTATCATTTAGAAAATATGCATCTCGCAAATTGAATTAGTGAGAATCAACCACCAGCTGTAGTACTTTATTTTGCTGGAGACATAATTTGAGACGTATATATATATACAATCATAGCAGCACAAGGGTTAACCCTTAACCTTTAAAGCGCTGAGTTTTGTTCTGAAAACATTGCAGACCAAAGGGATTTTTTCAATTTGAAATCATCATAGCTGTCTTAGTTAGCTCTTTCCGATTCATTTGAATACATATGTTATAGGTCTACGACCAGTAGGAATATTTTTAATCTTACAGTGCGGCGATCGACTGTAGACGTCAGAGTCTGACGTCTGCAGACGTCAGATTCTGACGACTAAAGTCGATCCCCGCGCTGTAGGGGTTAAAATGCTAGTTAGAGTATAGTCGTTTTTAATTTGCTTATTTGGCGATTAAACCGCTGTCATTGGGAAGGAAATGAGTGTTTCAACATCAATATTTTGTCCCAAATTAAACATTTATGAGTAATTTGCACCGACTTGTAGTTGTTGGTGGTAGCGAAACACAACTTCAAGTGGGTGCAAATTTTAATAAATAAATAAATTATGTTAGCGTTAAAAGGGTTAACATGTCGAAATCACGATATGTTGAAAACTGATAACTTCAGTGCAGACGAAACTAAATATCACTCGAGTAATACGTAAAAAAGACGGCAGACTATCTCAAATAAGGGGGCAACCATTAGATTAGGAGGGGGGGGGGGGCAGGAGTATTTTTGAAATAAATAATTTCGGGCGGACTGTTAAAGAACTGTTCCATATAAACATGTAGCAAAATGTGAAATTTTCAGAGCGCCGCCGAGCCCGGTTAAAATAAATAATTTGCCCGCGACAAATACTCCTGCCCCCCCCCCCCCGGGAATCTAATGATGGCCCCCTGACTCTTGTGAGAAAATACTATTTTTGATTTTTCAACTGCAGTATGTCACGAAGGATGGGCTATGATCGACAGGGTCAGAAATAGCTCACAAATGACATGTCACTGATCACGTACTCATGACGTACTCATCACGTACTCATCACTTACACTGATATCCTGCATGGTTCAGTAAATTCTCAGAAATAAACACCTTTAAATACATCCCCAAACCTCAGAAGTAACATCTGCACTCAATGTAGTTGAGAACTAGCAGTGCTATGCTAATGCGGCTAATAATAAACGACTACGTCATAGAGGTGTCTTCCGCATACATCGTCACCAGGTCACGTGCCGTCAAGTCAACCAGTCACGTCACGGTTCACAAACCACCGCGCATCAGTCACTGTTGCCCCGCGAACACAAAACATTTGAATAATATTTGTACAACGTCGGCCCAACGTCTTCGACGTTGGGCCAACATTGTACAACTGGTATACAAATGTTTTGCGTTGACTGGGTGGTTTAATGCTGGCCGAGCGTATCACGTGTTGTGTTGACTGGTGGAACCAGGACGTACGTCATTCGTGCTTAATATGTCACACGTCGTAGAGGATGTATGACAATGTATGTATACGTACATCTACGCATACGACAACGTAGAATACCATGCTGCTATGCAAAGTCAAAAGGCAGTTACGACCATATTTACATTTGTCGAGATTTTATTTTTAATTTTCCAGAAAATGAATCATAAATGAAATGAAATGCATCGGGTTTTAGGCCACCTTTGTGCACATATAGGCTAAACTGGGCCGGGAGAACCTCCTGAGGATGGTGAGATGATTGAGATGACACTGTCCTCCAGACACAGGATTCGAAATTCGAGCCCTGGCGGTTTGAGGTCGAGCACGCTACCTCTCGGTCACGGAGGCTACCCACAATACTGACTTTCACAAGTGGATGGGGAAGAAACATTTTTTGTTTCTTTCAAACCGCCGAGACCGGGAACCGAACCCCGAACTCTTGCGGTAAAAGGCAGCGGTGCTAACCACTACCCGCTCCGCTCGTTCGCTCGTTCGTTTGTTTGTTTGTTTGTTTGTTTGTTTGTTTGTTTGTTTGTTTGTTTGTTTGTTTTTTTGTTTGTTGTTTGTTTGTTTGTTCGTTCGTTTGTTTGTTTGTTTGTTTGTTTGTTTGTTTGTTTGTTTGTTTGTTTGTTTGTTTGTTTGTTTGTTTGTTTGTTTGTTTGTTTGTTTGTTTCTGTGTTTGATGGTCTATCATCAGGATTTCAGTATAACTTACACAGTAATGAACGGATGTGCACAGAGCTTTTACCAGAGGTGTGTCTCGGGCCACACAATCCATTAAATTTGGAGATGATCTAGTTTACGATCCGGATCCGTGATCCCGATTACGATCCGGATTCAGATTTTTTTCAAATTGTGCGGATGATCTGGATTACGCTCCGGATCGCTTGACAGAGGTTTGCAGTCTCTGACAGACTGTCAAGGTTTGTTGTCAACAGATTTGTATTTACAATTTTATAATGCAATTTATAATCTGAGACACAAGTATGCAGGATATCTACGCTTATCAGCTTCTAGAATATTAAAAAATTCTGACTCTCAGATTAAAAAAAAACATATATTCAGGGTTTTTTGGCATCAAAACGTAATCCAAGGTAAAATCATAACATGACATAGGAAATTTAACAAACAGATAATCATATTTGAAAAAATCTAAAATAATTATGAAAAAGACGGGTTTTTAGAAAAGCAATGACATTTTTCAGACTTTTCGTCCCGGATAGAGAATTTGGCACACAATCCATTTTGTTCCACGGTCAAATTAGTCCAAAACGTTGCGATGGCCTTTTCTAAATAAGGTGAAAGCAAAACTTTGTCAGGACCCGGGCTAATCAGCGAAATTTTGTTTAAGGATATATATTTTTAATATTGATAATAGTAAACAATTATGCTACTACATGACACTAATATTATTTATTCTTATTAATATTCAATATTAAATCATAGGAGAGCTGCATGGAAATATGCACAGTCGAAACTCTTCGAAATAAAATTATGCAACAAGGGTCTCTATCACCTTAGTAAACAAAGTGCATTTCAAAAAAATGTTGTCCTATGCTTGACTTTTATTTTTTGAGAATTGCAATCACAGAACAAATAAAATGATTAAATTATACAAAAAATGACGTGATTAACATAGCATGATAAAATGATCGTACATGGACGGAAAACATGACACGCTTACTATGCTTATTGAAAATATTGAAACGCTATAGTCTAGGAGAATAACACATGTCCAACACCTAATAAGGCACTTGTTGTTGTGGCCTGATTCTAGGTAAACGATCAATCTGTTCAACTACATAATATTAGTACAGATACTGCAGACTATAAGTACCCCCGGGGTACTGTAGCACTTGTCATACTGTCTGACGATTGTGACTATGAGAGTGAGAAATTAGCTTTGCCCTGACCCCGTCCATTTATCACAAAGGCCAGGGGCACAAAACGTTGATGGGTTCAGTGCTGGCCCACGCTGGGCCAACACTGAACCAACGATTTGTGTTAGATATAGGTCTACAAGTACTGCCTTCTAAGAACCAAGCTCATCATATCGTGAGTCACAAAAGAGTATGGAAAGCGTACCGTACCATCACCTGTCTATACTGTAAGTGCGAGCATTTTGTCCCGCTGTAAATTACAGAAATTAAGAAATAATCAAATTACTTTATCCCCTCCTTAAACAACTGGTAAATGACGCGATCCTTTATATTCAAAAGTGCATTATCTTAAAACTATGAGCGAAGGTTTAAAGTGTGCTCAATAACTATGTGATTATGATGACGGAAAATAATTGCTCGAGTGATGATTAATATAATTTTTCTGAATAATCAACGGTAATTTTGTAACCAAGTAAAACATTTTAATACTATGCATCGACGAAGATCCGATTTGTTTAAAATGAGGTTTAAATTCAAGGGACTCATACTATTCAACATGTTCAAGGTTGTTCTTATTCAGGTGATTTAATGATGACAAGCAATATTTATTATTTATTATTTTAAATTTCTATGCACATTATAGTCGCACTGCACCGCAGACGTTTCGCTTAAATGACAAAGGCGTAGTAGAAGGTGAATTTCACCGAATTTGCGTTGCTACAAACTTTCGCAAAATTTGCAGTATTCAAGGTACACATTAGTATAGCAATATAAGAGCTCATAAAACCTGACCCAGAATGGGTCTGTCTTTGCATTTTTTATGACGTGTTATAATGTCAAATACATTACTAGTACTATTGTACTATGCCGTAGTTGTTTCCAATGTGGATACAGGTTACAGTAAAGCATGCAAATCGAAAAATCATTGTATTCATAATGAAAATCGATAGAGGAAGGTACACAGTTGCAGTAATGTTCACAGTGAATGTTCACAGAGAATGTTCACAGTGAATGTTCTGAGGGAATGTTCACAGTGCATGTTCACAGTGATTGGGCACAGTAAATAGGTACAGTGAATGGGCACAGTGAATGTTCACAGTGAATGTTCATAGTGAATGTTCATAGAAAATGTTTACAGTGAATGCTCAAGGTGAATGTTCACGGTGAATGTTCACAGTGAATGTTCACAATGAATGTTTACAGTAAATGTTCATAGTGAATGTCCCCAGTGAATGTTCCCAGTAAATGCTTACAGTGAATGTTCATAGTGAATGCTCATAGTGAATGTTCACAGTGACTGTTCACAGTGAATGTTCACTGTGAATGTTCACAGTGAATGATCACAGAGAATGTTCACAGTGAATGTTCACAGGGAATGTTTAAAGGAAATGTTCACAGTGAATGTTCACAGTGAATGTTCACAGTAAATGTTCACAATGCATGTTCACAGTGAATGTTCACGGTGAATGTTTAAAGTACATGTGTACAGTAAATGTTCACAGTGAATGTTCACAGTAAATGTTCACATTAAATGTTCACAGTGAATGTTCACGGTGAATGTTCACGGTGAATGTTCACGGTGAATGTTCACGGTGAATGTTCACGGTGAATGTTCACGGTGAATGTTCACGGTGAATGTTCACGGTGAATGTTCACGGTGAATGTTCACGGTGAATGTTCACGGTGAATGTTCACGGTGAATGTTCACGGTGAATGTTCACGGTGAATGTTCACGGTGAATGTTCACGGTGAATGTTCACGGTGAATGTTCACGGTGAATGTTCACGGTGAATGTTCACGGTGAATGTTCACGGTGAATGTTCACGGTGAATGTTCACGGTGAATGTTCACGGTGAATGTTCACGGTGAATGTTCACAGTGAATGTTCACAGTGAATGTTCACAGTGAATGTTCATGGTGAATTTGCACAGTGAATGTTCATAGTCCAGTGAATGTTCCGGTCCACAGCAAATATCATAAACAAATAGTCTTCGCATTCACTAATCTGCTGGTGGTCCCAGTGATATTCTGATACATGAACATCTAGAAGTTATTAGATATTATGTATTGTCGGTCAGAACTGTTTCCGTCATAGCTCAGCAGACACAAGACGTTGAATCAGTGTTGATTTAACGTTGGACCAACGTTAAGCAAACATTGGCTCAACGTCTTGTGTCTGCTGAGAAATTATTAAATACTGTAATTGATGAATAAGATTCTAATCAGAATTTAGAGTTATTTTCAGAATCAGCATGATGTGTGTTTCACTTGTGTAATGTTCAAAAGGAGGTACTCTTTTACTATGGCATAAACCATTTTTAACATGTTTATTAAACATGTGCGTGCTTGTCGTTACGATCATAAGTACCACACGTATTAAAATAGTAGTCCGGTAAGCAAAGTGCTAAGGTTCAACAAAATTGTCGGAGAAGGTTTCTCAGCGCATTTATGCTCATTAACATGCCTAGAATTCATAAAAAAAGTCCCACGCAATCCGTGCAGAGGAAATGTCTCAAAATGGAAAAATCCAAGATGGCCGCCATAGCAATTTAGAAAATCTAAAAAACTGTTTTTTTTATGGAACTAACAAATACAAACTGATGTGTAATACATTTATTCGTACTGGCATTGAAAGATAAATGTGATAAACGCATTCGATATTATGTAATTAAAAAAGGGATGAAAATGACTGCCAGATATGTCAAAAAAATCACATAATTCATACGTCAATTGAAAAATCCGAGCATGGGTTGAACAACATTTTCGGAGAAGGTTGCTCAGCGAATTTATGTTCATTGGCATGCCTAAAATGCATTTGAAATAGTCCCACACAATCCGCGCAGAGGAAATGTTTTAAAATAAAAAAATCCAAGATGGCCGCCATCAAAATCTAGGAATTGAAAAACCTTTTTTTTATAAAACTAACAAATGCATAGCTGATGTATAATACATCATTGAAAGATAAATTTGATAATGTTCGATATTATGTCATTAAACATGAATAAAAATGACTGCCAAATATGGTAAAAACTCACAAAATTGATACGTCGATTGAAAAATCCGAACTCATGGAACTCATGAAACTCATGTATGTAGTTTGTTACCGTCAAATATTAGTAAACATTGCGTGCAATAACAATTATACAACTTTTGAACAAAATAAATAACTAATAATCAATATTAAACACCTCATCGACTCTTTGGCTATTTACACAAGTTGTGCCTTTGCACTGCCCACAAGCTGGGTATACTCTAGTCCATGTTTTTTGCAAGAGCATGTGTTTTTTCCACAATTATCAGTACAATTACAACGAATTAATTTGAGAAGCGATGCAGGTGCAGCAACATTGTCCATCCTTTGTGGTTTGAGCACATTCCCAAGACGCGTTAGGCATTCATAGTTCCCACACTTTTTCAAATACAAAATTCAAGGACTTTTCAAGGACCTTTCAAGGACTTTTTTGTGCATGTTAGAAAGTGGTTCGATAATCACACAAATAAGTTTAGGCCAATAAGTATGAAAAACGGCAACTTTGGAGTTTTTATTACTCTTTTTATCAAATTTCAGACATTGTTTATCGATATTTGTTTTTTGACTTTATATTGATAAAATAGGCGACCTACATTCCTAAACCACATCTTTATTTAAGTGTAGATTTTTCTTTCATTTAACCACTAGCTGTCGCCGCCGGGTGGCGTTTTTCAAGATCAATTCAGCAATACATCACAGGTTGATCAAAATCAAGGACTTTTCCCGGTTTATTAAAGTTTTTACAAAAATCAAGAATTTTCAAGGCCTGGAATAATTTTTACTAATTCAAGGACTTCTACCGTTTTTAAGGACCCGAGGGCACAATGGGCATTTCTCCCAGCCCCATTCAGTGGCTGCCATCGAGCTACCTTGCCAAACTTGTACCTGGTGGTAGACCCTTCGGCTGTGGAATTTGGCGGCATCTGTAGTTAGGTGAAGGCGCTCAGGAGGAACGTATCTCGAGCTTTTTCAGAGAATTCGGAGGCCCGTTATAAATTCAAATCAGTACCCTGTTTGCAGGCATATATGATTGCAAGTGCTTCATTTCCTGCTTGCTCAACTTCGTTGTGATCTTTATTTGGCAACATGAAGATCTGAGATGCACCTTTTAAATCCACATATTACCCATCGCAGTAAGATCTTTCCAATGCAGTAAGATCTGGACGTTGTATCACAACCGGACAGCGCATGTATGAACAGCAGGGATTTACTCAGAACTGGATCTATTGAGCGTTTGATGATTTCTATGCTGATAAGTTTTGAGCTGGTTTGTAGGTAGACGCTCTCATGTTCAGCAGGCCTGAAATGGTGTTGCAGAAGAATAAGAATATCAGTATCATCAGCTACGACTACCACTGGTTTTAGTGTGTGCAAGGGCACAGGCAGACATGACAATGTCATAATCAGCATCTCCTACTAACTGCTTAACATGAATACCTTCTTTTGTAATTTCTGAGCTCAAACGGTTGATGAGCTTCTGTTTGTTGTTTATATTACCAAGAAATGTTTTTTTTATTGTAATATCATTGAGCCCGTAAATCTACGCCCACGCCCACTTATGTTCCTATCTTCCCCTGGTTAGTCTCATCCTTGGTAGAAGGGTCGCTGCTGTAGCCATCAAATACCACAATTACGTTTTTAAAGTGTCTATGAATAAACTGGATATAAAGTTGACAGAGATTGATAAATCAGATGGAGTTAAGCCAGGATAGGCGCTTGTAGACCCTCCATCCAAGACACAAACCACCCCAAGTGGGGGATCACTGACAACACATTATGGCACCGTTTTTATTAGCCCATTTTAAAGATCTGCCTTATCTGCACGGCGCATTAAGAGTTTAGAGTCTAAAAGTGATGAAGGGTTTGAACACAACTCATACTGAAACAAAGTGATGACATTCAGGGCACTGTCCACCAGAATATATGTTCGCACACTTCGTGCTACTGCCTTTCCTGACATAATCTGATCCACACTACCATCAGCATATACTTGTAAAATAAACTCTTTTAATCCAGTTCCAGCCATTAATTTTCCAATTGTGCCCAGGAAACTCATTTCAGTGTGGAAGCCACCAAGTACTAAGACGATCTGATGCAGTATACTTTCAGCTGGTTGTGATTCTATGATCATGTAAGCAACCCACCATAGCAGCTGATCAAATGTAATAATCTGTGTCACACGATGCCTTCTGGCATGATCAAACAAATACTCAAGTGTAGAGTGCACAAATGAAGGATCACTTGGCGTCATGTCAATAGGAATATATCCGAGCTCTTGACAGGATGTGGTATTTCTGAAGGAATCATTTGCATCCACCAGACTGGCCTGGGTTTTGCAAAAGAGAGTGACATTCGCCACAATGTCCAGTCTAGGGTTGATTGTGTCGCGACTCCCCTAGACGTGTGTAAATGACTTGTCCATGAATTGTATTTGGATTTGTTTGTGGGATTAGTTTAACCTGGCCAATCCTTTTAAGTTCGTCATTTTTAATAGTCAAACGTGGAATCTTTCTTGCAGATTTAATGCTAGGTGTAAATGTCACCATCTGACCCATGAGATGGATTGTACCACTACCATCTACAGTTCTGCTGGCAAGGTCGCATTGTCAGCTTGATATTGTAAGAATGTCTCTGAGATATTGTCTTATATCCATGCCTTGAGTAGATGCAGCATTTTTCCTGTACTTAGATACCTCAGTGTAAAACAAGCAGAATCCGAACTTACTGACCATGATTTCATCTGTTCTGTATCTGGATACATATCGTAATGTTTGTCCAATTTTTTTTATCTCGGTGCGAATGTACTCACCCAACGATTTTAATTAATTGATCCATGCTGGACTGATCTTCGCTAGCAGCTTTAGTGTGTGCTTCATGGATAATATTCTTAACTTTTGATGTCAGTGTTACAATGTTGGCCTGTTGTCTGATTGATGTGATGGATACTTCGTCCCCATAGTCGTCTATCAATAGTCGCTTCAGCTGCACCTTGGTATAAAGATCATCTTCACTTAGCCCAGTTTTCAGTTTCATTATGTGATGTAACTCGTCCATTGTAATTGTATCATCATCATATTTTTCTGTGTATCCTACTGCATCCAGAAATGCGTTGTGTTTTTTCACATTTTTCGGACGCCCAAGTTTTTTTAGTTTTTTTTTATTGGAACTTCTTCTTTAATGAAGCGGGAAGGAATTTCTTTTCCTGCCCGGTAATTTTTGTCACAATCAGGGTGATATATGGCAACTGCTGCTGGTAAGTCAAACACAGCCAGTACACGTGACTCAACCAGAATAGACTATTCATCGGATGATCCTGCCTTTGAGCACAATGCTCTGAACATTACTCTGTTTAGATGTTTGAACAACTCTTTCTGGTCGACAAAAATACCGCAAAAAAGACAGTTTTGTTTAAAATCAAAAGCTGTGGCATTAAATCGCATGTTTTTATGTGAAGTAAGCAATGTAGATTTATCATGTCGTTTAGCTGATCTTACCGCAGTTGGAAGCGTGTGTTTGTGTCTACACTCTTTGTGTACGTAAGGACGATCATTTTCACTGATTTCGGGAAGGTTTATAAAGAATTATATGATTTAACAATTATTCTAATTTGGTGGCCATTTTTCTTAATTCTAATGACACAGCATCAGTAATACGTTCATTGGTTGTATCGGTTTTAGCTAGTATGAATAAATGTATTACACATGGGTTCTTTTGCATTAGTTCTATAGATATCGCAGTTTTTAAATTGTCCTAATTGTGATGGCGGCCATCTTGGATTTTCCATTTTTCCGACATTTTCTCTGCATGTTTTTCGTGGGACTTTTTATTACGCATCGTGGACATGCCAATGAAGAGAACTGTACTGAGAAACCTTCTCCGACAATTTTGTTGAACCTCTCTACACAATGACACTTTTACTTACTGGACTATAGTGTTTGTGTATCAAATGCATACGAGATATTTTTCCGTAGTGCGGAAACACGTTTGACCAATGATCACCTAAACATGTCATCATTATATGTCTCCCCTTTATAGATGTTGAGATATATTGCTTTAACTCTCATCGCTCATCTGTTCGTCCGATCTGCTGTTTTGTGTCTGTGCGTTCTCTCCGTCTATCATGCAGGCGGTCAAACACGAGACTTTGACCCAATGTCGGGCTACTATTGGCCCACCGTCTACGACGCTGAGCCAACATTAGCCCAGTATTGGGTTATCGTGTCGTGTTTGACGCCACGCTGAATGTGGGCCAGCGTCACAGACGGTGGGCCAACATTAACCCAGCCTTGGCTTCAAGTAGTAGTTATTGTACGGCCCGAGCCCGGCCCATTTGAATAGGCCTAAAAGTCTGAATAACAAACTAAAGACGGCAACAAGACATACTGGCACCTTAGAGTGCGGGTTCCAAAAAAGCTTTAGTGTTGGTCCATTGTCAACAACGTTGGCTCAGAATTTGCCCAGTATTGTTTCAACGTCTAGTGTTTGCTGGGTATAATGAAGGCAGATGTCACAACATGGTTATATTTCATGCTGGGTCACTGTCGACGACGTTGGTCCAACATTAAAACAACATAGGGTTAACGTTTGTTCAATCAGCCACTCTAGAGAGATCACAATGGTGTAAAAAGAATCAAAATGCTGAGAGTCATGTAGTTTCACAATAGGGGATGATTAGGCAGGCCTACAACCCAAGATCTAACATATTTTATGCGGAAGAATTTTGTTCATTTGAACAGATAGTCTCTTACAGCAAACACGAGGCGTAGAACCAGTGCTGGTTTGATGTTGGGCCAGGGTCGCAGATTGTGGGCCAGCATTGGGCCAACATTGGTTAACGTCGTGTTTGCTGGGAGTGTTGACAAGTGTTTCGCACCAAAACAGAATAATAATTTCCGCTTAATACATAGTCGCTACCAAGAACTTTATATAGAGTTATTGTCGCTACTGTCCACAGGAGCCATCAACTACAAAGGCTCTTGACACTACATCTATTAGCTATCAACCTTTATGGTTATGCTGCTGGAGGGGAGACATCTGCAGTTTTTTGTTCTAAAAAAACTAGACCTTTCTAGTTATGTCTCCCCTCTCACAGAGAGGTGGGGACATGTTGCTTTACCCTTGTGGCCCAGTTTAGCCTATATGTGCACAAAGGTGGTCTAAAGCCCGATTCATTTCATATCATTTTTCTGCTTCACGTTTGTCCGCTCAGCTCGTCCGCTCAGCTTGTGTCTGGCCCACCGTCTACGACGCTCAGCCAACATTAGTCCAGTATTGGGTTACTGTGTCGTGTTTGGCGCAACGCTGAATGTGGGCCAGCGTCACAGACGGCGGGCCAACATTAACCCAGCTTTGGTTCAAAGCATCGTGACTGTACTATACAACCAGCATACAGGTGCCGCAAAATAAAATACTGACTAGGACAGAATAGATACTGGCCAGCACCGGCGCTGCAGGCCCAACATTTAACAGACATTGGGTCGGTGTCGGCTTGTAATCGCGGCCAGCAGTAAGCTGCAAGCAATACCAGACCATGCAGCTGCTATTCCCGGCAAACACAAAACATTTGTATAACATTTGTAAAACGTCGGCACATTGTCTTCGATGTTGGTCCAACATTTTACAAATGTTTTGTGTCTACTGGGTTGAACGCAGCCCAGCAAACACAAGGCGTTGAACCAGTGCTGGTTTGATGCTGGGCCAGCGTCGCAGATGGTGGACCAGCATTGGACCAGCATTGGGTCAACGTCGTGTTAGCTGGGAGTGTTGGCAAGTGTTTCGCACCAAAACGGAATAAATTCCGGTTTATACATCGTCTCTACTGTCCACAGGAGCCTCAATAACATTTATTAAAAAAGCCATTGACACTACGTCTATTAGCTATCAACTTTTATGGTTATGCTGCTGGAGGGGAGACATCTCCAGTTTTTTGTCCACAAAAAACTAGACCCTTCTAGTTTTATTCAAAAGCGTCCCAAAGCAAAACATACATAGCACATGTCTAGCAATGACTAAAATATATTATATCAATAAATATCCCAACACATTACACAATAACACAATACTCGCATGTTCACATCAAAACAGCATTGCATTCGAAACAACAAACGTAATTATCAGAAAAAAAGTTGTTCATTAAACATCGTTTTACATGATTCGCAATGTGGTAAGCCATCACGTGGCCAGACAGGATTTTTTTGAACGTTCGGTCAACGTCTCCTGGTGAATTATGCGATGTCACTGAAGGTTAAGTTCACAAAGGTAGCACATTTGTCAGAAAGCGTTCACCTGGCAATTTTGTCTTTGGTTCGGTGTCAACAAGTCAATTAGATGACACCGGACTGTTGTCGTCGTGTGATTTATTAGACATGGTGTTTACGATGTTTAGCGCTGCATGGTCATTGCATTGATTATGATATATGACACTATTGATTGAAGGTCACCGACAAGTGTGCATAATGAAGAATACTTAATTAATCGCAAAGCGGTGCACCCAGCAAACACGATATATGTATTCTATGTTTGCTCAATGTTTGGCCACCGTCTGCGACGCTGTCCCAACATTGAGCAAACATAGAATAAATGTATCGTGTTTGCTGGAAGGTATAAGACAATTGATTAAACCAGATACGCACGCTTGTGCTTGCACGAAGGGAATATGGAATCTTCTCTAATCTCTGTTACAGCAATAACTTTGTAAATGTTGAACATGTTGAAAGTTGCTGGGCCAAGTACACTACAATTCTAGACCAAGTATATGGTACTCTACTCCAACCAATCATATGCGTCATTTAGTCACATGACCTAACGCAGTGGGCGTGGTCTGGAGTAGAGTACTGTACTTGGGCCACTTTGGCCACTTTAGCCAATCACTTACAGTGATATGACATGCAAATATTCGGGAGGACTAATGTGTCTCCAGTTCAAATCACATACCTGTACATCTGATTTGTGTCAATTTGTGTACAGTATTTATCTTTAAAAATAAGTGTAACTGTGGCTGTAAATTTAAACCAAAATTATACCAACATAAGGACACCATATTTCCTGTTATCAAGGGTACACCGCTGTGCAAAACCAGCCTGCCCAACTGCTAATTTCGGATGCCTGTTGGCTTGAAACAGTAGTATAGTTTGGTACCAGCTGTGTCCATCGATGTCATATAAGTATAATTGGAAGATATCCATCGCAATATCTGGTCATGTCGGAGCCACAATCAGCACAATCAATGAGAGTGTGTGTAATGCTTTGATGTTTGTTTGTCCGCTTCATTTGCTGATGGAAGATCAGAAATGGTTGTTTACCAAATCGGATCGTCACATTTACGTTTACGTGACAAAAAGCTCGTGTTTGTGAGCCGTGCGTGGTAGGGTGGGCGCTGTGAATACACTTGGTCTTCTCTTGTGTGGTGTTTTGTTGACACCGTCGTGAGTAGGGAGTACTCAAATGAATATACTTGAGAGTGGTGGAGGGTATAAAATAATTCCATTGCATTTATTCCTGACAGAATCACACGAAACGTAATTCACACGGTAAATAAACATATAACGTGATGTTACTGAATGTTTACTAGAATGACATTTTCTTACATCTCCGTTTTGTCAAAGTCCAAAGCTATAAATCTTTGATCTTGCTCATAACAAAAAACAATCAGATGAAACGTATATATTTCAGTGAAAACATTTTTTTTATAATATTCGTTTCAATTGGCAACTTAAAAATATTGTTTAAAGTAAACCTAATCATGTTAACTATGTACGTGTTATCCTTCATAAATTCATGACAAATACTCACATTTATGTAAATACTAGTCACAAAGAAGGACCATATTTGCATAATTATTAATGTCTGATGAATATCAATCAATTTACCCTTTAACCGCCGGTGCCGTCTATATTCGTTTTTTACATTTTTTATTAGCACATTGCATATCAGATTTTAAAGCTGTTAAAGATAAAACGTGAACTTAATCGGCAATATTTGAAATTTGTTGACCTCCATTTTGTTAAATCTGAATAATTTTCACTCACTTGAAGTTGTGGATCGCGTCAGCGAGACACAACTTTAAGTGGGTGAAAATTCCAATCGAATAATTTAGCGGTTAAAGGGTTAGCCAACATTGTAAAACTCCCAAAGCACCTAGATTTCCGAAGAAACCGAGTTCCCTCAGAGGCGCAAACATGTATCTCAGTAATATATGTATATATACTTTAGATAATTCTATGTTTCTCATAGTCCACATCAGGTCCTCGTGTATCACCTTACGTGGCCTATGGGTGCAATAAAAACTTACACAAGAAATAGAACATTACCATAATTGGATCCGTTCTTTGGGCCACACTCCGGTCTGTTGAAAGTGGTGTTTTCGCACATTCAAAGCAATAATTTATCCTAAGTACTTGGTCTAAATCAAATATATGGCTGATACTTAATTACAGTGAAAGGATACCATTACACAAACTGTTAGCCATTTAAAGCCCAAGTTATCTAATTGGAATTTTAAAACTCGTGTATTGTGTCTCGCTGACGCGATCCACAACTTCAAGTGAGTGAAAAGTATTTAGATTTGTTAAATCAAAGGCCAAGTGTTTTGAAATCGCGCTCACCGAAAACAATTTGCAACTGCAAATGGTATTATTAAAGTGCTAAGAATAAAATGAGTTGAGGCGTGACCGGCGCTTAAAGGGTTAGCCAGCCCAGTAGCAGTAGTTTGGTGCTATCAGTGTGACGCGCATCGACTGTCACAAGTCAATATATTTCTTCCCCGCGACAGTCCATATGGCGGAGACGGCGGGCCAACATTAACCCAATATTGGATCAATGCTTCGTGTTTGCTGGGTATGAAATTAACAACGCTGTTTAACAGACTCAGACTCAGACCCAGATTCATTGATTTGTTTCTACAGTGTAATATTCTTTACAAAACATAAACATTTAAATAAAGTAGAAAACAGGAGACTTCCACTAAGACTTAATTGTCGCTGGCGTGGAAGCCACATAACACATTTTTGAACTAGATTCTGATAGATGCAGCAAGTCGTACATCAGATATATTTTGTCAACTTAATTATACCAGAAGACCTGCCCACCACACACAATGCGCGGACCCAATGTTTGGTTTATGTTAGACCAGTGTCGTAGATGGTCGACCAACATCATCCCAAAATTGGGTCAGTGTCTCGTGTGTGTGTGCTAGTATTTAAAGTGACACACAACCACAACTGGTTTCTCGTTTCATTGTCATGATATGACATTATTCTACGACTTAACATGACTTAAATCTTAAAGGCTGAAATAATTTTATATAAGCCAAAAAAACAATTTTTCAATTTGAAATAAGCATGAATGTCTTAGTTAGCTTTTTCCGCTTCATTTAATTACATATGTCATTGGTCCACGGCCATTATAAATATTCTACTCTTTCAGAGCGGGGATCGACTTTTGATGTCAGAATCTGACTAATAGACGTAACTCTATTTATACCAAGTGAGAGACCTAATCTAAATACACGCTATTGTTGGTTGTTTTAAGGCTACCACAGCCAGCATCAGTGAGCGAAGCTGCAGCTTCCCTTGTATTGGATAATACTGTAGACTAGTGCTTCCGTACCATGCAGTACAGCATGCAACATACAGAACATATCCCTAATGAACCTCCCCAGGTTGGGGCAAAAAGTACTACAACTAGCTACCATCCCAGTACCCCTCTTCTCGGGCAACCTGTCAATTAAATCTATACCTCGACACGCCCAGGGCCTAACCCACAAAAATAATAAAATTACGATTACCTTAACTTTGTCTTATTCCCATTAGAAAAAAGTTAAGATAAATCTTAACTTTTCAAATGAATATAAGAGAAAATTGAGATAATCTTAATATTAGGATATTTGGTGGGATGGACCCCTGGTCTTTAACTCTTAGAGCACTGAGATATTCAATTTAAATTTTCAGTCACTTGAAGTTGTGTCTCGCTACCGCGATCCACAACTTCAAGTGACTGAAAATTTGTGTGGTTTGCAAAATTTAAGTCCCAACATAATATCAGTGTTTCAAGATTAAAAACATATTTTACTTTTAACAACTGATTATACAGGTGGCAGTAAAACACTGTAGTCGACATCAGTGTTCTAAGGATTAATTTACTGCGGACACTGACCGACGGCTGAGAATACAGTTGGTTCATCCTGAAGGTTATTAACCCTTTAACCGCCGCTGTCGCATATATTCAGTTTTTCTTTTTTTTATTAGCACATTAGGTACCACATGTTAAAGATTAAATGTGACATCAACCAGCAAGATTTGAAAAGAGTTGACCTCAATTTTGTCAAATCTGAATAATTTTCACTCACTTGAAGTTGTGGATCGCGTCAGCGAGACACAACTTCGAGTGGGTGAAAATTAAAATTGAATAATTTGGCGTTTAAAGGGTTAAGACACCACAGTGTGTATAATAATTAAATATGTGGCATTATAAACAATGCTGATCTATTTTCTTTCATCTTCAGCACATGTAGGCCAGACAATGTCACACACATGCTAACAATCGTAACGTCTTACTTGTCAGCTAACCAGTTACTGCTACTGTTTTCATTTACACGGCGGCGCAATCCCGGTTCAGGGGATTTTTGCGTGACTAAATTGAAAAAAAAATTGCATAAACATTGGAAAATCTTATCCGTCAAGATCACACGTGTAATAAGTTCACGTGTCATGCTCAACATTCCAACTTGCTATACAGCTAACACTCCTAACTGAACTTCTACATATGATAGATGTATCCTTAAGCGGTCACATATAATGCTGCAAGAACACAAAGAAAAAACACAATCTTTAATAACAAGGCTAATTCTCTCCTTGGCCAGCGTCGTTAGCCATCCTTACAGACACAGGCCCAGCATTGGGGGCGATATTGGCGACTGCATAATAATTAATTATTGGTGACTTCCGGCCAGCATTTCCGGTATCCGATAATACTAATTATGGGATTGCTGCGCCAGAGCAATAAAGGCTATCTGGTGACCTCATGCTATGAATAAGTAAGATAGCTCCACGATGTCGAGACGCTACCTGATGGTGGTTTGATGCTGTGTCACTGTTTATAACGGTGGCCCAACATTAAACCAGCATTGGTTCATAGTCACTTAAGCGATTACTGTATTGCACACTATCCATGTATCACTGGTAACAGTGAGAAAAAGTGATACTATGGTGTAATGTGTCTCAGAGTTAAAACGCTTCAAGTTCAAAAAATATTGTTGTCTTTGTGTTATTTTCAGCTAATGATGCATTAAAATATCTAACCGTTTTGTTTCAAATTTCGTACCAGGCTACTAAAAAATAGTTTCCACTTTCAAAATTAGATTTTTTTTCTTGATGGAACGATCCAAGTAGATGGGTTCAAATAAGCCTGGGTCGTTTGACTTGGATCACTTTACAGAAATGGCACTTTACAAATTAAATGGCAGCTAAAATGTTATAGAACTCTCGCGTATTATGGATTGGTTCATGGAATCCTGGAATGCTGAACCTGGAATAACAGGAAGTAACTGTACTCAATAAATGCGCTTTAAAACTTTCAAATACAAAAGTCTTCAGACTTGATATCAGACTATAAACCTGTATACCTTTATAAAAAAATATCTTTTTAAATTTCTGGAGTTTTGTATAATCTTTATGAAAATTAAAAATTACCGGAAATTGGTGGGATTTAAGACATCAATAACAATATTTCTTTCGTAGTTACATAAACATGATAAAATTTATATAGTGGAATTTTTTTTACTTAATAAACAGCTTAGCTGCCATGCTCTCCTAATTATTGAAATTCAATAATTATTAAAAATTTAAAGCCTTCTCTATACACATTGTACTCATGATAAAGAGAACACTGTAAATTATCCCATCAGATACATCAATGTTACTTAATATGCTATTTTACTGTTGGATCAGCGTGTCAGATGGTGGAGCAACATTAAGCCAACATTAGGTCAGCATCTGGCGTTTCCCCTCGCACAAACAGGGTAAAATGGACCATTTAAAATTAGAAACCTGAAACAAATCGTAAATAATATTTTTTTATTCTAGATGATACTTAGCTACACATCTTTAATAATAAAAATAGCACAGCTTTCATTTTCCTCTAAATGGACACTGCAGGTGATCATGGTGATATCTGCTGTGCAAAGCAAAAAAGCAGTAACTGCTTACTTTTCGAGTAAGCAGTTACTGCCTTTTGACTTTGCAGAAGGCAGGGATATCGTCGCTTAGTCAGAGATCATACACACTTCCCGACAATGTCGGATGCATGCAATCAGTGAATCACCAAAAGAGATTTGTCATCAAACCCGAGACGTTCACCCAATGTTGGTACCATGTCGGACCAGCGTCAAAGACGCTGGCCCAACTTTGCACCAGCATTAGATGAACTTCACTTGTTTACTGGGAATTGTCATCAAACCGGAGAGGTTTCTGGCAGATTACTAACTCATCGCGTGAATAATGCATTGTTTCGATTATTTATTAATGATGCACCCAAACCTTTATCTGTTTATGGTCATCATCTATAAAGCACCATTGTTTAACGTAAATGTTATTTTTCACTCTTGAAAAATGACGCATTTTACCATGTTTACTCCCATCGATATTTCGCGATTGCTTTCTGTGATTTAACTTTTTCAACTCTCCTTGATTAGGGTTATCAGGTTTATTTCGCTTCTGTTTTATAGCATTTTCGCGTGAAAATATCAGAGAAATGAATATTAGGAATGCATCAACATCTATTATTAGCTCTTACCCATACATGAGAGGATTTCAGCTCCAATAGACTTGGTTTATTCATGTCAATGTTGGCCTCGCATTGACACAATGTCGTCTAGACAGGTCATCTCCACACGATGACCATGATGACTACAAACACTGAATCATCATCTGATCAAGCCAGCCGTATATTCTATCCAATATCGTTACCCAGCGTTCTATTTTATAATCAACCACGGGTTGAGATGTGAGGCCACCATGGAAGCACCCTGTGTTGTCCGAAATTATTTGTCAATTTTCATATAGTAGAAATCATCAAATAGACATAAGAAAAGTACGCAGTTCCTGCTGCTTGCCGTTGCACTGCAGTACGGCAGGACCAATTCCTGTTGAATAAGGTGTAGGCCAACGTATGCCGACGTGTTAAGAAAATTTGTCAGAACGCTGGCATACGTCGAGAACGTTAGCCATACGTTAGAATCACGTTTTAAACACGTTGATATACGTTGTGGCACGTTGTCATACGCTCGGCCGTCGAGAAGTTTTGACCATGTTCTAAGCTATCCGACGTATGAGTTGCGTACAAACATACGTTACGCATACGCTACACGTACGCAACAAGTACGCTACGCGATCGTTGCACACGCCATGCCTACGTTCACATACGTTGGAAGCAGTTTAGAAATTTTAATAACGTATGCATAACGTGTTGCGTACGACGAATGATATTAACTTACTACCGTCTTCAAAGTGTTACAAGCCGACGACCACATGCAGTGGGTGTAAAAAAAATACCAGCACAAATAATTTCTCAATCATTATTTGTGTCACACGCGCTCGAGAAACATTGGAAGAATAAGTTTAAAAACTACGATGATTTTTTTATACGCTGGTTCGTTTCGTAAGTTACTCGTACGCAACACTGACGCTAGGCAAACGCTCTACATACGTCCACAACGCTGGCCACTCGTTTGTCATACGTTCATTGGAACACTTTACTACACGTTGCAAACACGTTACGGTACGGGCAAGTAAGAAGAACGCGTTATTCATACCAGCCTCTTCAAAAAAAGTTAACCTTATGCCGACTAGGCAATTTGTTAACACGTCGGCATACGCTGGCTCATACGCTTTAGTGTGACAGCCCCATTGAGGGGCTCCTCAATTGATATAAATACCTAATTTATCGCGAAATAAAAATATATCGTTACCATAACCTGCCTGTGCTTAAGGGGTGTAAGGGATTCCCTTTTGTTATTTATTGGTAAATTATAAAATTAATACTCATACACCCTGGATAGGCCGTTCGATCTATATAATCGGCAGGATCAGAAAGTAAAGATTTTCTGTAGGTGGATGACACAGGCTGTAAAGTAAAAGTGAACACCCACGAAACACGTCTCCTCTGAAAGTCGGGGCACCAACAAACAACAATTACACAGCCGTGTGTCGGATCAATGCTGAATCAACCTCTGTGATATTGCCAGGCATTGTAACAGCGTCGTTCTTGTCATGTTGGCCATGCCCAGCAAACACGACACGTTGAAACAATGATGTTTTAATGTTGGCCCAACGTCTGCGACGCTGGCCCAACATTAAAACATCATTGTTTCAACCTGTCCTGTTTGCTGGGTGTCCGCCGGGAGAGAAATAAAAAAGTACTTAGTTTACAACCCCTCATTTTATTCAGGAATCAGCCTGTGGTTGTATTATTCGCTTGTTTCCGGTTCGTGAGTGCTATTATTTCAGTATATGGTATTATTGTGCGTTACTTATAACACAGACAAAGATAGACGGAAGTGCATGATGTCGTCATTATCATGATTTAGTTAACCCTTACAACGCCGATTTTTTTTGTTTAAACCATGGAGACTGAAGGGTTTTTTTCAATTCGAAATTATCGTAAATGTTCAGTTGGCTCTTCTCGCTTCATTTGAATACCTATGTTATGGATCTATGCCAATTTTAATTCTTTCAGTGCGGGGATCGTCTTTTATACGTCAGAATCTGACGTCTACAGACGTCAGATTCTGACGTATAAAGACGGTCCCCGCGCTGAAAGGGTCGAGGACTGGGTGGAAATCACGATGGTAATATAATTATTCAAGTTTGCAGGTCACACTTTTTCTCCATGAGTAGCAGGCGCATTGATGTGTCACCAATTAAGAAAAAGTCATTTTATTCATGGGATATGTATGTTACAAAAAATCTCTGCCATAACTTGGCGCATAACTTCACCAGTGCTTTACGTGGATTAAAATTATCTAGATAATTATGTGAAAATTGCAGCAAATCGTGAAAATTTGATTTGCTGCGAATTGATATATTTCTTATTCATCGGTTCTTGATCATTTCAAGTTATTTATTTACTAGATGTCGCGATTTTCAATAATGTGCATCAAAGTCATGAACGCGCCACCCAAAATATATTGTTATTTTCTAATATCGAACAGGTACATATATCTTGGAGATCATGGATATCGCTAACATTCCCCCTCATATGTTATTACTTTGGTTGATCATGATTTCAATCGATAATATTTATCATCATGTTCAGGTTGTCCTATTTGATAATATCAATTGATTATCTTCACTTAATAAATACAATCCATTCGCGGGGTGTTGTTTGAATGATTTGTGAAGGTGTCTGACGCATGCAGCCCTACCATGATATTCAGGATGGCGAGTTTCTCCTATGATAGATCTCCTAAAGATTACTCCAACAAAAACTTTATATAAAGTTCTTGCTCCAACGTAGGTTAATCCAAGGACACTGCATGTTATATGGTGTGTCCCAGCAAACACAAGACATTGAACCATTACCGGGCTGATGCTGGATCAGCGTCATAGACGCTGGACTAGCATTAGTCCAACATTGGTTCAACATGTCTTCGGCTCAACATTAGGCCAATCGTTCAAAATTGAGCAAAATACTATGAAGTGTGATCAATTGTGCTAATCAACTGAGAACGTCGTATTGACGACAATTAGCTGATACCATCGTAACAACGATAAGAGCTGAGAACATCGTAATAACGATAAGGAGCTGAGAATGTCTTAATGACGATAATGAGCTGAGAACGTCGTAACGATGAAAATGAGCTGAAAACGTCGTAAGGGCAAAAATGAGGCGAGAACCCGGATGAGAACGGTATAATGACGATAATGAGATGAAAATGTCATAATGATGATAATGAGCTGAAAACATCGTAATGACGATAATGAGGTGAAAACGTCATAATCACTGATAATGACGATAATGAGCTGCGAGCGTCGTAACGACAATAATGAGCTTGTTTTCCACAGCTTTACTTCAAGTGTCGGAATATAGGGTGGTCGGAATACAATAATATCAAGATTACACCGATGAAAAGGTACGCGGTAAAATAAGTGATGAATCATGATGTTAGGCTACCATTGGATCACTGTGTAGGCTAAACTGGACCGATAAACTGCTTGGGGAATCGATCCAATAACACAGCCATCGAGCAGCATGCCTTAGACCAATCATAAAAAATAATTTATTTAATGTTGTACAATAAAAATAATCTTGTATAGCCCGGATGTCATCTACGATACTCCACGTATATGTATAATTTTAGCTCATTGGGTTTAAAAGGACGTATCTTTCACAGATACGTTCTTTTAATTCCCAGAAGACATATTTTACGTGTTTTTACTATATTTGAAGCACTGTTGAATATCTAGTTTATAAAACAATTTATTTTCAAATATTAGGTGCAAACAAGAATAAGGTAAATCCTTGCACTTGTATGAAAACATGACACGACATGTAAATAATAAAGAGCCGATTACATGAAATCATTTTTTTGCATCTCAAAAGAATCGCCTAATTTCCTACACAAGTTTTCGTGGAAATATTTTTAATAAAATCAATATAATTGTTTTAATTTGCCACCCCACTTCAAGTCATCTTCATTTACGACAAGTGGAGAATATTGCAACATCAATAGTGTAGTGGATGAAGATGACAATGGTAAATTCAGATTTGAAAAGGTTAAATGCTCATTATCATAACAAGCAGGAAGTAGTGGTTGTCTGGATGTGGGCAACACAGGCTGTAAACATGAAAAGTGAAGATGATCACCCACGTAACACGTCCACTCGAAAAGCGGGGTCACCAATAAACACAATTTACTATTATTGATCAGCCACGTATCCATTAGTCCAACATTGTCGTATCCACCGGAGATGAATCTAACTGCATCGGATACGCTGGCCCAACATTGAAACAGCATTGAGCGAATGCCTCGTGCTTGCTGGGCGGATTTGTAACCCGTCATTTTATTCAGGACTAAATCTGTGGTTGTATTATTATGTTTACTTCCGGTTCATATCTAGAGTGTGCCTTGCTGTCCAGTTTGTTGTAGTTTGAGCTGGTTCCTGACACCACAAACAAGGATAGACCAGATAGACGGAAGTACACGATGCTCACGTCGTCATTGTGTTACAAAATGGAAATCACGAAGCTGTATAATTATTCAAATATTGACAGATCACACTGGTTTTCCACGAGTCGTAGGCGCATCCATGCGTCATGAAGACAATAGAGTTTGTTAATAGTGGAAGCTGTATGTTATCAATTTGTAATTTTAATCCACGTGGATTTAAATTACCCAGATTTGGGACATTTAAATAAAAATATCAGCCAATCGTGCATATATACCATATGCTGGCTGGGTCAAAACTACAATAATGGTGTGAGCGATACCAAACAAGAAAATTCCTTGCAAATGATTGAATAAATTCAAAGGGTTGGAGATAAATAAAGTTTAACTTTATAGTCAGATAATTGGCTAAATTTTCAAGATTTGAAATAAATAAATACAATAATACTTATTATCTTTTTTTTGTAGATAGATATATAATAATAACCATCAATCTAATGACACATTCGATGGAATATAATGAGAGAAGATAATTAATTATATTAGTAATAGTTAAGATAAATGTATACGGTATCCAGGAGAATGGCTAACATGTACTATGTAGTTATACTTTTTTACAAAAGTCATCCACCTGTTATAATAAAAATATATATTACAAACATTAAACAAAAACAAAATTACAATTAAACATTGAACTACATAACACTTAATTAAATTGAGTTTAATAATATTTAATATTAATTTTGTTTAAAAGTATATTACGATCACTTTTGATAAAATATTTGCGCATTCTCAATACTTTTTATCTAATAAATAATCCAAAATAAAAAGGTACAGCAGAAATGCTTAAATCTATATGTACATGCAAAACCAGAAGAAAAAATAACGTGTTATTGCCACATCTTTTTCTGTCCCTAGTATATAATGATGTATGGTCATAAAAAAGAGGGAAACCCTGACGTCATAAACCGGGCAACGTAGCGGCAGCGGCTCTTTGAATTATGGGTAACATGGGTGACTGGGAATTTCCCTCTGTCCAAGCCTATGGATCAGAGACATGTCAAAAGAGACGCTGGTTTCCATTAGCCAAAATATAGAACTGCTTACTTTTGTAATAAGCATTTACTGCCTTTTGGTCTTGAAGGCCAGCATTATGGTGGACCAACGTCACAGAATTCACCCAGCATAGTATTAGGACGTACCGTGTCTTGTTATCTGGCTATATGAAGCCTCTAGGAACCAGTCTTTTTTTATAATTAACACACTAGCTATTATCAAATTAACCAGCAGAATAATGTTATAAATGTTTCCTTTATTTTCAAATTATTTAAATATGGGCGAGTATAAATTAGATTGTCCACATCCTGGAGCTTAAAGAGTCCAGTAATGGCCCAGCAAACACAATTCTAAGCCAATGACCCGATGTTGGACCAATCTCGATTCACCGTCAACGAGAATGGCCCAACTTTGATCCCATATTGAGTGAATGGCACATATTTGTTGGTATCGCATCCTGTTTAGTTGTCTGACGTAGTGACTACGTGGATTCGAAAGCGAACTAATTACTCTACCGTGGATATTATCCAATCAGGGGCAGCGGATATTGATATTTTGGCCATATATGTATTTTTATGAATTTAAAGCTCCGGATGTTTTAGTACTTTTGTTGTTTTATTTTGATCAATTACTGTATCACGTCCACGATCAATAGTTGCGGGGATCGACTTTAGACGTCAAAATATGACGTCTACAGACGTCAGATTCTGACGTCTAAGGTCAACCCCGCGCAGTATTATGATGCATGTACCAATGTGGAAGACATTATCATGTACATGTATGTTACCCATTCTCAGCATGATGTGGCATAGATAGGAGTTTTTTTCAGATTCAAGTGTTATCATGTAGACATACAACCATTTGCTTTCAGTTGAGTTGGAAATATTATTTATGTACGTTTAGCTAATCATAATCATATTACAACTATTCGGTAAAGTTTTTCAAAATCGACCAGGAATTTCTTGGTTTACGTCGCTCAGTTGAACATGTTAAAGATTATATTTTATAGGTGGTCATTATGTGACTGAAAAACTCTGCTTTTCGACGACGTCTTAATATTACACCAGCTACGTGTGATTAAAAAAAACCATCTGACAATTATTGAAATTTATGAATGTGATGAATGTGATCTATGAATACAAATATGCACCCGTTTTACTTTTTTGCTGACTGCTGCGTGTATCTTGTATCTTGCATCACACTTTTTATCCCCTGCAACATGATTCAATAGTATTGCTCAAGAGGCAGTACCCAGTGGGCCAAAAAAATTGTATAGCATTCATACAACGTCGGACCAACGTCTTCGACGTTGGGCCAACATTGTATAAATGTTATACAAATGTTTTGTGTTCACTGGGTAACTGCTTATATCCTTGAAACGTAATCAGTTATTACTTTTAAGCTTTGCATGGCAAGATAGTATAGTTTGAACCGTGCGCGCCTATTTTGATTCTAAAATTTCAAGTGGAATCGTGGATTTATGTGTCAGTTCCATCTGTGTAAACCAAGCTTTTCTGGTTATCGTTGCTGTGTGGGATGGTACAGAACGGAGAGCTCGTGTATTATAATATCATCTTCACTGAGAATGATGGTATAATATATTGTCGTCACCCCTGTATAAACGTACACATCACATCAATATGTGGACCCAGTGGTCTCCACGCTGAGCGATCCGCATCATGACCTGTTTTCTGCGACTAACCATAATCTGACAACAAATCAATCATTGAACATTTTTCAAGCATAGTTAGGAATTGATTGGGATTTATCAACAGCCCCTAACATGTGTTCCTTTAGGGGCTGCATACATTAACGACCTACATTATAGCCTGTTTAAGACCAAAGAACTCAGATTCATGTTCACTTTAAAATCGTTATTGCGCTTTGCATAATTTAGATTCAAATTTTCACTCATTGCACTCGAGTTTGTAACAAATTTACCAGAAGTCTCAATAGAAGCCAAAGTGTTGTTAAGTAAATGCCATATGCAGCACTTTGACTGCTGGGAACGGTATTTAAATACAAGTACGTTTTTCAGTCGCAACATAAATATGTGGAAGTTGTAGTTGGTCCAGCAAGATACATCTCTAAATTCAGCGCACAGAGGGCTGTATAGGATAAAGCCCATAATCAACAGCTCGGTCACACCTGACTGGTTTTAATACCATAGGCCTACCATGATAATTGGTCTGTACTAGGTCAACAATAACTCCCCATTCCCAGCTTAGAATGTGATGGTCGGACAAAGCAAATAATTTAGTGGTGTGTTTTAACGTCGATGAACCCCTGACACCACACTCTCCCTATCGGAAGGCACAATCTATGGCGCGAGGGCGATTAATATGATTATGCTGGTTTATTACAGTTGACATTATGTTTCAAACATTAAAAATCCCACGAGTTTAAGAAATAGGCTTAGGCTGCAAACAACGTACACTGAAATAAGCGCCTTCAGAAAAAGCACATATAATGTTTTTTCGCATCAAATTAACATGGGTGAAATTACCCAATGTTTCATCTGTAGAATTTCAGTGTTATGCGACTTACAACGCTTAAAGGTTCAAATGATGGCAATTCGGAGTAATAGGTCATATTGGACCACGATAATAAGCCGATAAAGGGGTAGGGATAGTGAATGCTGGATATAACGATTGTCCTAGTTCTACCTAGGCCTAGATAGATAATCACAGATAAATCAAATTGATCCGCGACGTCTCGGAATACTTGACCCAGACGCTTTAATCCCTAGGGTGAAAATCAATTTATAATACTCCATGTTAATGGTATTGACGTGCAGAGGTATACAGCATTATGAATTAAGAATTCTTGTCTCATGCAAAGCCAACAAATCTGAACTATAAATTCCAACTTCAAATAAATGACACTTGGTCCGTATTCTCGCACGAGTCTTCGAATTTGTCGAGATGGCCAGGCGATGCTAAACTTGGATAATTAAGTGATAGAACATGTTTGTAGTGTAGTATGTAAAAGGGTATTACAATTAAAACGTTATCGGGATGCTTAAGTTTTTGTTAAAAGGAAATTAATTGCATTTTCTGTCGTTTAAGCTGGAAATTACATAGGCTATTACATTTCTCGCGGATGAAAATACCCGGATTGGAAGTGTTAACTCTTAAAGTGCCAAGCACGACTATAATCGTGTTTAATTTGTTGTATTAGCCTATCAAATCACTTTATTTTGGGAACGAAATTAGTATGGAAACATCAATATTTGAAAATGTTTGGTCTTAATTTAAACAAATAGACCTAAAGGTAATTTTCACATATATACTTAAAGTTGTGGGTAGCGGTATCGAGACACAACTTCAAGTGGGTGAAGATTCAAATTATTTCATTTAGTGCTTGAAGGGTTAATTCGGATAATCCCGATCTCATTCATAAGGTGAAGTACACCCCGTGCAACTGATAAAATCTCACATTAATTCATTACCTGATAAACGTACAATCAATACATTCGATTACTTAAATGAGGGAACAAAAAAGGCTTCAAATTAGCAGTGAATGATTATCAGTGATTACTTTATTCAATAAGCTAGCTGAAGGAGAAATTGTTAATGAGTATTTGGTTATTTATCAGATATGTTCGTATGATGATTATCATATAAAAACCCATTCCCATTCGGTTGCTTAGCGCTCAAATTACACCATTGTTAATGTCGTAGTATGATAATGATTATAACAGTAATGGTAATGGGTATTTTTTCTGCATAAATTTGTGGCTGCAAAAAATATACCGTTGATTTATTGTGTAGAAATGGGCCGCATTATCAGATTATGATGTGGCCAGTATTCACATTTATAATTAGACTACAATATTGTATTAATGATTTAATTTATATTCAAATACACATTATTTTAATAATGTATCAACTTAATAATGTAGTATAAACTTGAAAATTAATGTATAATGTTATTTTAAACATGTATAACAGTTGTATTTGATTGTATTCTCCTCGGGGACGGAAAGGGTGTTATCTGTCACTCATTATAAGGGACGTTCTAAGCTATCCAATGAGAATCATGTTCAAAAAGTTAACAAAACTTCACTTTGATTTGGGACAAATTGGACTGGGGTTTGGGTGTGAAGATTTTTCGGATGATGTTTTGCTTTATTTCTAGTTTGGACATATACCTACGTCCAAACTATTATTTTCCAATTTTTTTTATTTTGGGCCGTTTTTTGGCCACATTATTTTTCATGAAGTTGTTAACCAATTGACTCAATAATCGTGGCTAGGGTACTAAGTCAGTTTTATATGACATTTCTAAGCGATCCAGCCAATAGCTGGGTTAAAGTATAGCTGGCGCGAGTATAGCTGGGTTAAAGGTCGAAAAAATCCCAGTAAAATAACATTTGCGAATCCGCTGGGTTAAAACCCCCAATATCTCGAGAACGATGCCTCTGAGGGGAAAAAAAATGAGTGAGGTATAGCACAGTATACTTGTATATCCAATGAGACGCTGTTATCCTGGTTATTTACCGTGGTTCTCATTGCGATACATGTGGACACAAACCCACTGACCCCAGCTTAAATAACTAAAAGTTTGAAGGCTTTAGGATAACATGTTTTCCAGTCGTTACCACGCACATTCGTTTTTACACGATGATTTGGGATCGGCTCAACGTTGGGAAATGGCTCCGACATTAAGCCGGCATGCTGGACTAATGTGATGCTAAGCCCGACGATTTGGTTTGTTTGTAGCCTAATTTTTCTTTCCTCGTTGTGTACACGGGATTTTCACGAGCTTCTCCGCTTTCATTCAGAACGAGACCGAGACACCTCTGAAAACGAATGACGTCATTCACGAGAGAGAAAGAAGCCTCTCTCAGCATAGGCGGCCTATGGCCCCCGCCTAGAATCGTTAAGAGAGTCCGGGCCGGACGCAAACAACCGGGATTCTTTACGCACCCGGAGGCGGAACCCGTCCCGCGATAACAGATCCCGGTGCCACATACCAGCATCCAGTCTAGCCCTGGACAGCCACACACCATAAAGGCGTGGGTCGTGGATTGTCAAATGTGTTCTACCGGGGAATCCACGTTTCCACTTATCCCGTTAATTTATTTAAATTTTCACCCACTTGAAGTTGTGTCTCGCTACCGCAAACCACAACTTCAAGTGGGTGAAAATTACTCATCTTTGTTTACTTTTAGACCAAAAATTTGCAAATCTGATGTTTTAGCACTCATTTTATTCCCAACAATGAAGATTGAATTTGTTAATTGAAACTGATTAAAAACGACTATAATTGTGCAATGCGGTGTAACGGTTGATAAATATGGCGGTGATATAGAGCGATTACCCCCGAAACGAATGCCCTCAGGGCCTATAGGCTTCTCCTTTTAAAATGAGTTGATGTGCGCAAATGTGGATGGAATGTTGCTGATTCTAAAAAAAAACTAATATTGACCTGATCGATCGCGACCAAGTATTAAATATGAGCATCCAAAGAAGTCTGCACACGTTTTTGTACGGATGTAATCCTTGAGTTTTAGTCAGCAGCCCAGTGAGATCCCGGTAAGTATTGGAAACACATGGAGCAGAGATTCCCCCATCTACGTCATCATATGGCCCACGTCATCTTGGTCGTCAGGATACAGAAAACCCACGAGGCGGACACCATCCATGTGGAGCGCCTCCTAAACTGAGGCAGCAAACTAACCACACGTCATCCAAGTAAAATTAATGTTCATAGATAACGCGAAACACTGAACCAGTGTTGGTTTCATGTTGGGCCAGGAGTCGCAGTCGGTGGACCAACATTAAACCAACATTGGCTTATTGTTGCAAAAACGCGTCTTATCTTCAATCAGGTGTAATTTTTTAGATTATTCACCATTAATTCATATATCCCCAAACAAACAGGTGACATTGATCTAGCTTTACACCACCACTGGGCCAGTTTCTGAGATACCGGCCCACTTGTGAGAAATATCACAAAGTCAACCGTAAGAAAACAATAATTTATGCTTTATTTCATTGCCATTATGTAAGTGTCATATACATAAATAGTTCTATTGACAAATGAATGGAACATGTCAAAATGGTTTAACGTCGCCTTTTTTGCTTTTTTATGCATGGTCCCTCATAATGACCTCTCTCAACCACACCCATAACTCGTTGACATGCATAACTTTGTGATAATCATGTATAACTGGTAATAATATGATAAAATATAATGTTATTATTATAAATAATTATTGTATCTACGTAACTTATGATCTTAGGAGCTTTATGTATTTCAGAAGTGTAAAATGGACAAAAATCATTACGACATCTACGCCATTAGACTATGCCATAAAGCTACGTCTTTATACTGTCCCACAAAGCTGCGTTATTTTGCTGTGCCAAAAAGCTACGTCATAATACTGTCCCACAAAGCTAAGTCATTATACTGTCCCACAAAGCTAAGTCATTATACTGTCCCTCAAAGCTACGTCATAATACTGTCCCACAAAGCTACGTCTTTATACTGTGCCAGAAAGCTGCGTTATTATGCTGTGCCAGAAAGCTACGTCATAATACTGTCCCACAAAGCTACGTCATTATACTGTCCCACAAAGTTACGTCATTATACTGTCCCACAAAGCTACGTCATTATAGCTACGTCATTATACTGTCCCACAAAGTTACGTCATTATACTGTCTCACAAAGCTACGTCATTATGATGTCCCACAAAGATGCGTCATTATGATGTCCCACAAAGCTACGTCATTATACTGTCTCACAAAGTTACGTCATTATGCTGTCATATAAAGCTACGTCATTATACTGTCCCACAAAGCTACATCATTATGCTGTCCCACAAAGCTACGTCATTATACTGTTCAACAAAGCTACGTCATTATGATGTCCCACAAAGATGCGTCATTATGATGTCCCACAAAGCTACGTCATTATACTGTCTCACAAAGTTACGTCATTATGCTGTCATATAAAGCTACGTCATTATACTGTCCCACAAAGCTACATCATTATGCTGTCCCACAAAGCTACGTCATTATACTGTTCAACAAAGCTACGTCATTATGATGTCCCACAAAGATGCGTCATTATGATGTCCCACAAAGCTGCGTCATTATGCTGTCCAACACAGCTACGTCATTATACTGTTCAACAAAGCTACGTCATTATGATGTCCCACAAAGATGCGTCATTATGATGTCCCACAATGCTGCGTCATTATACTGTCCCACAAAGTTACGTCATTATACTGTCCCACAAAGCTACATCATTATGCTGTCATATAAAGCTACGTCATTATATTGTCCCACAAAGCTACATCATTATGCTGTCTCACAAAGCTACGTCATTATACTGTTCAACAAAGCTACGTCATCCATGATGTCCCACAAAGATGCGTCATTATGATGTCCCACAAAGCTGCGTCATAATACTGGCCCACAAAGCTACGTCATTATGCTGTCATACAAAGCTACGTCATTATGCTGTCATACAAAGGTACGTTATTATGCTGTCCCATAAAGCTACGTCATTATACTGTCCCACAAAGCTACGCCATTATGCTGTCTCACAAAGCTACGTCATGGCGTCCCACAAAGCTAAGTCATTATACTGTCCCACAAAGTTACGTCATGATACTGTCATACAAAGCTAAAGGGGGGTAACTGCAGTTACTACCTTTTGTCTTAGCATGAAGGTATAATGGTGAAAAGGTCGGTTAATACCACTGTGCCACGTCAAACTATGCAACAACATCTACATGATATTCAGCGATAAATATGAACACATGCGTTCATGTAAGCAGATCTCGGTAACGTGTTTTTCTATGTTTATGGGCTGCAAACTATAGTAGAAAGAGCTGATGTCCCAACTGTTGTCAACTCTGCAGTGCAAAGTCAAAAGGCAGTATCTGCTTACTATATAAGTAAGCAGATAATGCGTTTAGGCTTCGCAGAGCAGAACTGGTATGTTGACAAGTGAGGTCGATTAAGTCCAGTTGTAAGGTGGAAAGCACCGGCACAATCCCGCCATTACCGTGTTGTGAGGGAGTGTTGACACGCCTCTTGAGCACCGTCAAAACACTCCACAGTCAAAACAACCATTCCCATATCACAAGTGACGTTTCCAGCTTTCGAAGGACAGTATCTGGAACAAAATCATCGAAGTGCTTACAAGCTGATAATTACTATATAAGCATGAAAAATGACCTGTACACACTGCTACATGGATTGTTATAAGGTTATGCTAAGGTGCGAAGGCAAGCGGTCTTATGATGAATAATAAGTAATAGCCCTAATCTGTTAATAGCGGCAGTATTGTAATCTCTGTAAAATGGAATGATGTGTGAGCATGCATGGTTTCAATAATAATGAGTAAATTGTTTGACAGCTAGCAAAACGTTAGAAAGACAAAGAAAAATAATATTTAATAATATTTAGTGAATAACGTCATGTTAGCGTTGGCCAAAACGGTTCCCAGATATCATACATAAGAATGACTGAAATAAGAACGCGATCAGGCTTGTGCAGCACCCTGTGCAAATCGGTCATCATTCCACTTCGATGTACTAATCTTTGAAGAATAATTTGTCCTGATGTTTTAAATCTGATCACTTATACAAAAGATAAATGTGGGTGAAAACGCCAGCCAATCTCTCTAGTGACAATACATTTAGAAGCACTTCGGATGTCACAAAAATATGTTATCACGCAAATACGTGATACAATTTTATCAAAATCGTGGACATTGACGCTGTGTTTATTGAGAATAAAGCAACACACTGTATTGTGCGTTTGTTGTTTTCGAAGAAAATCACCGGCTTTCAGGAAACAAATCATTAGTGGACTCGGTACATACATGTAAGTTCGGCCGGTGCTGCGGGGCTGAAAGGTCAGCGCGGTGAAATTATATAACCGTGTGACAGAGAGATCCAGTCAATTGGCCCATAAAACCAGGGCACTTACTCGGACTATTGCCAGTCACTAACATGTAACACTCGAATGAGCCAGCGTTGTCTCAACTTCGAGCCAACGCTGATGTGCTGAATGAGTTCAGTCCTTTCTGTGCGGGGACCGGTCTTTGTACGTCAGAATCTGACGTCTGTAGACGTCAGATTCTGACGTACAAAGACCGGTCCCCGCACTGAAAGAATTAAAATATTTATAATGGCAGTGGACCCGTAACATAGGTATCCACATGAACTAAAAAGTACTAACTAAGACATTTATAATGATTTTAAGTTGAAAAAAACAACCTTTTGGTCTCCATGGTTTATACATAAATGATTTTTGTAAAATCCATGGAGAACAAAGGGTTTTTTTCATTTTGAAATCATCATAAATGTCTCAGTTAGCTCTTTCCGATTAATTTGAATACCTATGTTATGGGTCTACGGCCATTAGAAATATTTTTATTCTTACAGTGTGGGGATCGACTTTAGTCGTCAGAATCCGACGTCTACAGACGTCAGATTCTGACGACTAAAGTCTATCCCCGCGCTGTAAGGGTTAATACTCAAGGGAGTGCGAAGCCTCGATCTGTTTATGGTCGTGCATCAAATTTGTCGACCCCGATTTGTTCTGATCTGACTGATTTTAGTGCAGTGCTCCAAACCGTTCAAATACATGGGGGTATTTAATCGTTTAGTGCGGGCTATGTGAGGGTTATGTGCTCCTAAAATCGTTCACATATGACAAATGTCTGCCAGCATATTACCATGATTACAGGCATTAGATTACGATGCGCAACGGTAAATGGGTTACGTCGTTACTATATACATACTAGCTTAACCTTTTCACTACCATACATGACGGAAATTTCCGTCGTCATTCGTCAATGAACGTAACCATAAAATGGCACAAATTTTCGTCAAATATATACTACATTTATGTATTTTTCGTCATTTGAAGCTGGAAATTGCGTTAGCAATTCCAGCTTCAAATGACGAAAAATAGAACTCCTACACCAGTATATCTGGATCCTGGCATGCACCCCGGCCTGGATGTCAAAGGGTTAAGGTGATAATATCAACAACACGGGATTGACTTCTCTACATATTTGTTTCTGTGGAGATGAGGTACATAGCATGCCAGAGCTGATTGTTTCATTATTAGTATCTCGATTATAACGATTCAATCTCTCTGAGATGGTCAGCCACAAATCACTCGATTCATGTGTTTTATTCAATGTAATATCACTTTTTTAGTGATCGACAACGATATCTCTAAACTGTACGATAATTCTATCCAAATCACTGCGAGGAGACAATGGTAAGCTAAACTAAAATAAGGAATCAGTATACAAAAAGCCCCTATTATTGCTTAGATGATCGTATAAGTTGTATCTTTTAGGACAAGTACTGCATTAATTGGTACCGTACCAGCCCAGCAAACACGAGGAATTCACCCAATGCTGTTTAAGCGTTGGTCCACCGTCTTCGACGCTGGCCCAACATTGAAACAGCATCGGGTGAATGCCTTGTGTTTGCTGTGATGTGATTGTTCAGCAGACACGCGACATCGATCCAATGCTGTTTTAAAGTTGTTTTAACATTGGATCAGCGTCATGTTTTTTCCGGTGTCAGGTCCACTCGGTACACATGCACAGTTTATTTTGATTGTTTTTGTCGATTGATTTCACATTTCGTCAATAGATTTATTGTGTCGGACCCAGCAGACACAAGACGTCGAAACAACGTGAGTTTAAGCCAACATTGATTCAACGTCTTGTCTGCTGGGGAGTACCTTGAAATCAATTCGCACTAGCGTCGTTTCCGACTGTAGCGACGTTGATGGAAGTACGATTTGAATCCTCGACCAGGTTCGTACTAGAAATGGGTTCAGCTTCTACGAATTATGGAGTTATTGTAGTTGGACCAAAAGTTACGTCACAGATGCAACAGAACACCTTTACGGCATATCTACTGCCATATCACGAAAAAAGTCGTAAGATACCATATCGCAACCCTATACGTCATTCTCGGTGATATTTGGGAGCTGTCTACCCGGGCTCTTCTATATGCTGCTAAAATATATGATCGTAAAATACAAGGTGGAATTCGGTCGTTTGTTTGATCGTTCGTCAGGGCTCGAATTTCGAATCCTGTGTCTGGAGGGCAATGTCATCTCATTCATCACACTATCCAAAAGAGGTTCCTATAGTGTGCACAAAAGTGGCCTAAAACCCCATTCATTTCATTTGGATGAATATAAAGTATTACACACTCTACATGAATATGACACTGTATCAAAGCTGCGGGGATACATAGGCATAACACATCATAGTAAACATGAAACGTCCACACACTGTTGATTTAATGCTGGGCCATCGTTTGCGACACTGGACCAACATTATATCAACAAGTGTCAACGTCTAGTGTTCACTGGGGTACCATTCCTGTGGAAATGCATGCGTATATTATTATACCACTTTTGTGTATGATACCACTGTTGTAGAAATGCATAGATATAATATGTATACTAGCAGAAATGCATACTTCAAAATAATATAAAATGTGTATCCGATTAGCTTAGCAAGTACTTGGACTCAAATGTGACAAATCGATACAATTTTCACCTGTCAAATTTCATAGATCGCGCCAGCGAGACACAACTTCCACCAGATGAAATTTTAAATTAGAAAATTTGACTTTTAACAGATTGAGTCCTAGAAAATATTGCCAGCTGAGAAAGCTCATTTGTCACTGACCTAACTATCTATGTCAACTCATTACCTGTCCAGACATTTATTTTACATAATTTCCATTTTTGAGAACGTAAATTCTCACCTCACGATGATTTTTCATATAAAACATGAATTCCATGAAAAACGTTACCAAAACACATAAGAATGAAATTTCACATTTCGCAAATTGAAATGCTTTCACTGCCAAGTAATCCTATTGAAGCTTGTGTACCGAAAAATAAATTATCAACCGTCTACTATTTTCAGGAAAAAAAATCGCCCTCATTCAGATCTATGGGATTTGAAAAAGTGTGCCTTTTTGCTTGCAGTCGAATGCGCTGAGGTGTCTTATTTTAATTCAACCTCAATAATTTGATTGATCAATGAAACTATATTAGATGTTTTATATTGTAGCCGTGAATGTTTAGATCATCCTGAATCCTACCATATGGAGTTCTTAACTTATGTTCTACAAAATATCGCAACAAACTAACTGATGTTTTTAGAAGTAACACAAATGACCCTGTGTGATTACGTAACGAAAACTTAAACTTTTGAATGTAATTTTTATGTGTTGCTTTTAATTATGTTAAAGCATTGAAGTGGGATAAAATATGAATGTTGTGGTTACCTTTATCGCATTTATTTTGTACTAGGTCGCTTGTGAACAGTGCAAATGCCGTTACGTTATCACAAAATAAACCGTTACGTAATCACAAAAATGACAAATATTTTGCAATTATCATGTGATTTTCCATTTCATTCGTTTCGTGATGCCATAGTACCCACAACGAGCTGCATGAGGTGGCATATGAGTGTTGTGCATATACTTATATCAATATTGCCTTGTGTAAGTTATTTTGAATCAGAGAGAGTAGTAGTCATTACGAAATCACAAAAATCACCGTTATGTTATCACATACACAACAAATAGGTCACAATATGTCAAGCAGAGATTGTGTTAATTTTGATCTAAAATTAAATAACTGTGTAATAAAATGCGTTTACATACAGGGGTCAGATATGACCTTTGTTTTTTAGCACTTTTGAGACGGGTGAACTCCTTTAATCGATTTCATGATTGAAAATTAGGTCAAAGCGGCCATCCTGAATTTTCGACTTTTTTTGATTTTTTGAAATATACTAAATAAGTCCACAATATTGAATTAAATGTTATTATTAACGTTTCGGAGCATGTGTGTATCCAATCAAAATATAAAAAATACCTCCAGTGTAATGGCGGCCATATTGGATTTGTCCAGTTTTTTAATTGTTAAAATTATTCTATTTTCTACAAAATTCTATTTTACATGGAAATTTGTATTAAAAACACATATTAACCTATGTTATTCAAAATGCATAGGCCTACTGTAAGGTTTTTACATCGGATGGAGAAAACAAAATGAATTAAACTTAATTGGTTTTTAAGTTATTAGGATATCAATATTATATAGCAAGCTACTAAACACCACTAGTGATCACGTAACCCACAGAAATGTGATTACGTAATGATGTTATTTATTCATAGGAAACATGTTAGTGAGCAATTTTGCTTAAAATAGTGGTTTTTGTACTCTACAATATATTAATTACAATATAAGACTAAAAAAGTTTTTTTTTTTCATATTTCAGCTATTTCAGCTGTTTTTTTTATCTGAAAAATAGCAAATGTTTACGCTTCCATTTCCATGTGATAACGTAAAGGGAATCTCAGAGGTTGTTACTCCTTTATGGGCAATGGAACTGGTTAATGCATGCTGTGGTAATGTTGAAAAATGTCATATCATGTCATACGTGTATATGAGCAAAATACATCTAGTAATGCCTTCAGGCAGTGCGAGTTGAAATCGCAAAAAATGTGTTCAACTCGTGATTACGTAACGCTGGAATTCATGAAAAACGTAATATAATAAACTGAAGCTCAAAACGTCCTGTTTGAACATGTTAACCCTTAATGTGCTAATGACATCTATTGCTGTTTAGATACCGTATTTTTCACCTTGAAACAAACAAAATCGCATTAAAAAATATTTTAAAATTTGCGGAGATTTACCGCAGGACACAATTTCAAATGAGTGAAAAGTTCAACTCTATAATATTGGTTTAAGGGTTAAAAACGCTATTTTTCTTGTTTTAATTTCAAATAAATCATTAGGCCTGCTTTAAAATGAAGGATAGTGACACCCAGTGGTATATTTAGCATTCAGACTGAAAATGATGTCAGTGACATGTGATTCAAATCAGCTTCTGACGCGATATGGCCGGTAAAACCTCACGAAGAACGAGAATAACAACAATGACATGCAATGCCAAACAGCAGTAAGTGTTTATTTCTAAAGTGATCACTTATCGCTGTTTGGCTTTGCGATGCAGAACACCCCCTGAGTTTCTGATGTGGTCTCAGTGTGACGTAGATTAATAATTTAATCAAGTCTATGACCGAACCCACCAAACCCGATGTCACCGCGCGGTCGTCTGCCTCTTTTTGTTTATCCTTTGCCAAGAAAAGCAGCTAGATTTTGCGTTCACGTCAGTCAATCTTTTAACCCCCACAACGCTGAATCATTTTTGTTTAAACCGTGGAGACTAAAGGGTGTTTTCAATATGAAATCATCTCCTGCGGTGGTCGACTTTAGACGTCAGATACTGACGTCTAAATGAGATACCCGCGCTGTAAACAGTGGTAGGCCCCTAAAGGTTAAAAAAATCGCAAGAAATTTAATCCGCTCTAAATTTATAGCACGTTTATTTTATTAATAATTGTATTGATCGGATGTGTCGGAGTAATTTCATTTTCGCCGCAAAATTAGATTGCATGACGTCAGTTAATTATTTTTACCTCAGACTATGTGTATTTTTTTTAAATGTCTGGTCGATGTCATAATGAGATCTTATCATCGGTCTTATATATCGGAAGAAAAAGATAAAGGTTGTGCGCGTGATGTTCTACATGACGTTTTTAAGGTAGAATCCTGGCTGACAATATCCCACCAGGCACACGACGTTGTTACGACGTTGAATCAACGTCAATGACGTTGATTCAACGTCGCATCAACGTCATGTGCCTGGTGGAATTATCATGTTAACTAATAATAATATCATGTTATTGACGTCAGATGCAATTGAGGAAACTCTCAGCTGCTGCAAACGGGAGACCTCGACCCAATGTCGGATTAATGTTGGGTCAGCATCGCCGACTGCGTCCCAACATTACACTGACATTGGTCAGTATGGTGATATTGTAGACAAAACTGTAAACTGATTATTACGTAAACATGCAGATTCCTGAGAATTCCAAAAGCACATGCATGTTCTGAAATTGAGCCAGCGTCGTAGACGGTGGAAAAACGTAAAAACCAGAGAACGATATTTATTCAAAGTCTCCTAACAAGAGACGTTGAACCCATGTTTTTCACAAATTCGTTTACGTTAACGACGCCGACCAATTTGAAAACAACAACGTCTCGGGCTTGCTGCATGATAAATAGTTTAGGATGGCGAATCTCTACAAAGCTTGGGGTAATGTTGGCACAACACATTGGGTTGTTGGCCCAGCACTTCCCACCACTCCCCATCATTGCCCGAATGGTTTGAGTATCCGCCCAGCAAACACGGGACGTTGACCCGATGCTGGGTTGATGTTGGGCCAACATCAACCCAGCATCGGGTCAACGTCCCGTGTTTGCTGGGTGGCGAATGGCCCACGTGGGCGTAAGGTGACCAGTGGCCGGTGTTGTTGACCGCCAAGAGGAGGTGGATCGATGGTCAACGGATCCCGAGCGGTCAAGGCGGTCAAGATGGGGTGCCTTATGGGACTAAGAGGCGCGGTGCAGGCCATAGGTCAGTGTCAGATAAAGCGGTCAACATTCTGCCGACCACAACCAGAGAGGAGTCCGTCTGCAAAGCCAAAAGGCAGTAACCGCTTACTTGAAAAGTAAGGAGTTACTGCCCTTTGACTTTGCACGTCATAGCATTATCCTTGATGTCCCTACGTGACTTTCTTTTTCAAATCTCTTTTAAACAATGTTACCACTTGGAGAATACGGAGAAGTGCCAATATATTTTAATTTTATGTTTGGTCTCAAAGATAATATGATGTAAATCCTGCTAGCAATGACTTGCGTGGACAGAAATGATCATCTGTGGGGTGGGGGAGACCTCATGGACGTTCTCAAGGTCGTATGCAGGTGAATGAACTGTACCGAATCCCAGTAAAAATCCAGATTCTGGTATGCGTCACTCAAATAAGTGGCGCATACGACACTCTAACTCTTAGGGCACGATTACAATATTTGCGTAGTAAATTTCTTGTTTAGATAAAAGATCTGGCCGAATTATATACCACTATTATATCTAACACTATATCAAGTATATCACTTGAAAGAACTTTTAGGCATCTTTTTGTCATACAAAATTGTTATTGTCCAAGCAAACACACAACGTTTAGCCAAAGTAGTATCAATATTGAACTGTGACGTTGGTCCAACAATAAGACAACATTGGACAAACATTTTCTACTTGCTAGTTTGCTGTTGATATACATCATGCATGCCACAGTCAATTAAGTATACGTGTTAGGAAAAAGAAACACCATGAACACTGATGAACATAATTCAGTACCATCCCAGGAAACACGAGACGTTGAAGCAGTATTGGTGTAATGTTGGACCAGCATCGAAGACGATGGACCAACATTACTTCAACACTGGTTTACCATCTCGTGTCTGTTGGTATAGATTCTATGAGAATCATAAACAGAACAATAGATGCTCCAGCTGTTTACAGCTGACAGATGATACAGCTGGTACAGTTGCTGCGGCTGCTCCATGGGAATCTTACATAATAGCAGTCTCTGGAGCTTTGCCCTACAGTTCACACCAGTGATCCTCTGTTATGCACATTCTGATGGCGATCACCATGTATTTGTGTATTGATTTGCATGTGTATGTTAACCATTTAAACGCTAAGTGCGACTAAAATAGTGTGTTTTATTGGCCGATCAAATCATTGTTAGTGGGAATGAAATGAGTGTTCAAACACCAAGATTTGCAAATGTTTGGTCTCAAATTAAACAAATATGAGTAATTTTCACCCACTTGAAGTTCGCGTCGACGGAGCGAGACACACCTTCAAGTGGGTGAGAATTCAAATTCTATAACGTAGCGCTACGAGGGTTAACCCGTGACCTGCTAGGCCGGTGGATACGTGGATAGCCTACGTTTCAACCCGAATAAATGCCGCTGATAATAATACAATATTTCGTGATAGATGCTCAAAAAGTAAACTAAATTCATGTATTATAAGTATTAGGATAAGTCATTTTTTCAAAGATAAAAATGATATTCTTTATTTAAAGCTAGAATTGCGTGAGCAATTCCAGTTTCAAATGTGACTGATGCTGATATCCATCTGACTGATTTCCTGCTAATAATCATGATCACTATAATTATGGTGATTCAGATTAATCATAATTTTCGTGGATTTTTCTATTTATTATTATGTTTTTTTATTGACATTTTGCAAGCACTGTTTTATAATCTTCCACTACCTACAAACCTAGAATAAATAGTTCATTATATCAGAAATACATAATACATGCATTTCTGGTTATATGTATTTGAAATGATTATAGGGTTTGATGTAGACGTCATAATTGGCAATAGTTACTACATGTTATAAATAGTACTTTTAAGTTGTGAAATATTTTGATATGAAATGTTGTAGTCGTAGTTGCGAGAGGACTGTCAAATAGTGCATTCAACGTTCTAGCTATTGACTGCGAAACTAGCGAAAATCATCCACTGATGATTACCATAGCATCTTACAAAGCAGCTGAAGTTTACATAATCCATCATCATGCCCAACCAGCAAGCGCAACGTATTGACCCAATGTTGATTTCTACGACGCTGGCCCAACATCAAAGACATTAGGTAAACGATTAGTGTTTGCTGGGCGGGTTTTCTCGGAAGTAGGAACTGTGAATGGTTGTTTTTTGTACTCAGTACTGGGTGATATCCTGACAGATTGTGGATCGCCTCTGATGGAGAAGGAATACAGGAAGCACAAAGCGCTGGTTTGGGGTTGGCCATCTCCATATGACGGTGGCCTAAAGCTAAACAGATAGCTGAGTTGGTGAGTGTGCCACTGTAGTCATTACCAGACAACGCTGAATTATTTTTGGAGACTGAAGATTTTTTTTAATTTTAAACCATCATAAATGTCTTAGTTAGCTCTTTCCGTTTTATTTGAATACCTAAATGTTATAGGTCTGCGGCCATTATACACATTTTAATTCTTTCAGTGGGGGGACCGTCTTTATACGTCGGAATCTGACGTCAACAGACGTTAGATTCTGACGTATTAAGACGGTCCCCGCACTGAAAGGGTTAAAAAGGTAATGTCTCCGTTTCCCCAATGTTATCCCGATGCTTTGTCAGCTGCGGACATATCTGGATCTGATCCATACCGTCCATTGCCATGACTACAGATTCAGCGGAATGCGAGCTCTTATCAAATACAGAGGCCCCTGCACCGTTTTCTTAGAATTTTCTCAGAAACACGGTTCATAGAGGAAACTATACGTCTTAGACTAAACTGTTTTCATAAGTCGTTCTTTCAGTGCACACTTTTATTCGTACGTGTACTATGCATACACACTTCCAATTTGATAAGAGAAAGTAATTATAGCAACCACTTTTAAATCACCCGGAATTATGATTTATAATATTATTAGGCTACTATTTTGAAGAAAACACTTCTGAATCTGGCTATGTAACTGCTTCGAGAAAAATGGGAGGAAGACATCAATTAACCGGTGCCCCAGAGCACGATAACACTCTCTCGGGGTGGTATGATTTACAAGATAACGTGTTTCTGGCAGTATCCATGGGCAACACAACACGCGTGGCGAGCTCATTCTGGATTGGTGATGACGTTAACTATGCAGGCCTAGGGATGATCCCTGTGACAAACATCTTGTACAAGACGCTGGCTGAGCGGTGGGCCAACGCCTTCTGGCGTTGGCCCACCGCTCAGCCAGCGTCTTCTGCAAGAGCGTTTCTTGCCCTGCAGTGCATGGCATTCCCTCGCGTAAGACCAACTCAACATAACATGTTAACCATACGGCGGATGTTCCTCAGTCAGAGAAACAAACTCAAGTAGGGATTGATACTTCCTAGCAATTTGTCTTGTTGCCTTATGCAAAGCCAAGGCAGTAGCTGCTCTCTTTAAACTGTCAGCATGTTGCGATGCATTTTCACTTACATGCTGGCAAATTATTCACGTCACGACTCTATGGCCTGTCAATTTCAGTGGTGGGCTTATGGGGGGGGGGGGGGGGGCGGGAGTGTCATGTCAGTAACGCAATTTAGGAACAAGTATTTTTTAATTACAAGGTTGCCAAAATATTGATTTTGGATGATATTTTCATGTCTTTTTGTATATATAACACCCATACAGATGGCAGTAGAATGTATCTGAGATGTCAAAACATTTCCGAGGGGGATGTGGCAAACCCCCAAACCATACGATAGCCCCCTCTTTCAAAACATCCTGGATCCACTGCTGAGTTTGCAATTTAGTCATTTAAATGTATAGTTAGATCTGCATTACAGGATAAAGCCCACTTTGCTTTATATGTTAATATAAACTTGCTAATACAAATGCATGTTGATTATGTATGTGTATTATTATTTTGAAAGCTGTACATTGTTCATTTCAAATCACAATCTAGAAATCACAAACAATTAATCATTGGTACATTAAATGTCATTAAAACGTAAAAGCTAGATCCACAAAACACATGAGCTGCTACACATAAAGTTGTGGTTCGCGGTAGCGAGACAAAACTTCAAGTGGGTGGAAATTTAAATGTATTTGGAACCTTTCTCTTCTTTACTATGCATAACTAGTATCAGAAATGCATGTATTTCTGACATCAAGTATGTCGAAGCTCTCTCCATATTACTATAATTCTTTTTTTTTCAGGTGTGTATTTCTTCACACAGCACCCTGTAAAATATCATTGTTTTTTTTACTTTTGAGATCCTAATCACATAAACCTAGACCTGGAATCACACTATTCACTAACGTCCATCCACATAAGTTAGAAACATTTCCGCTTGTCGGAAAAGCTATATAACTATAAATCGAGAAATACATTGTCAAACATATCTAGCACGCGAAAGTTTATGATGGTTCAAATAACTATAGAGAAACAGTCACCAAAGCCGTATCTCCCACGTTCCAAAGTGACAGATATGGCTCCTTCATTTCAGTACTCGCAAAAACGTTGTTCTCTCTGTGCTATTTTTAATCTAATATCACTGATATCGAACAGCACTGCGGTCAGACACTGGTCAACCACATTGGAGTATCAGTCGTGACGAGGATACAGTCACTGACGTCTGGGGCACAGATCATAAGCCACATAGGCTCTATTACGGTAGACCTACTCCTGTCGTATAAAGCCAAAAGGCAGTAACTGCTTACTTAAAAGTAAGCAGTTACTGCCCTTTGGCTTCCAGCTCATTGTTGAGCTGATCCTGGTACCGCCTTGAATCACTACAGTACAGTGCTGGTACCACCACCACCACCGCATTGCCAGGGATCAAGGCGGTGATGGCGCCCGTGAAATGACGCACATGTAACGTGATCGGGCGATAACAACGGAAATTAGCATCAGTTCTGCAGAAGGTCAAACCCCGCTCCAACAACTGAGAAAAAGCATGATACGCCACCCGGACATTAAAGAAACATTGGCTCAGTATATCGTGCTGGGTATGTTAGCAGCTGACCAGTGTTGAGGTCGTTTAAAATCAGAACACCTCAGTAAAAATATATCCCATGATTTAAATTGGAGATTGTCTCAGAACAAGCCCCGTGAGTACTGTAATAACAGTGGAATTTCTGTCAGCAGCAACTGTTCAATTACCATGATAGCAAGATGTGTCGGTTCAGCTTCTGCGATGCTTCCCAACATGAAACCAAAGGAGTCTCAAAGGTTTGATTGTGCTAGAACTACGCCTGTCACGCCCAATTTCTGTGTTTCTCGACGTTCAGGGTTGAAACAAATGTTCTTTTTTCGTCCTTTCGTAAAAAAACATTCAACTTTTTTTGAGCAGCCTCTGTAGTGAAGAGGTAGGCACATACCGCCAGAGTTGGAATTTGAATCCTATGTCCAGAGGGAAGTTTGATTTCTAAGATATCTCAGATTCTGACGTATAAAGGCGATCACCGCACTGAAAGAGTTGAAATATTTCTAATGGTCCTAGACCCATTACACATGTATTCAAATGAATTAGAAAGAGATAACTAAGACATTTATGATGCTTTCAAATTAAAAAAAAACCTTTGGTCTCCATGGCCTAAACGAAAATAATTCAGCGTTTTAAGGGTTAAAGAATAATTCAGCTGACTTGATTTCATGATTACCGAATAACATGTAGACTCAGAGTAACAGCAACGCCGATGACGTGCGTACTCTAAACAATATAGGTTCTTTAGAAGGAACTCTTCGGTACAACCACCATGCAACCCCAGGAGAACCCTTGCAGGGCTCCTATGGGGCTGTATGGTGATTGTACTGAAGGGTTCTTTTTAAAGAATCTATATTGTTTAGAGCGTAGCTGCCATCTTCACAGTCAACATGGAAATGGAAACACGAAATTGGTTTATCTGGACAAAATATTGCCAACCTCTTTAAACACGTTAGACCCCCGACTCTATTGAATTAGTCCCAGCCCCACCGACTTGAAAACCCAGGACGGAATGGGCATGGCGCCTTGGGCATCTCTCGCCAAACGCATGGATCAATACCATCGGCTGGTGTCAGTACCCTTTGGTAAGATACAGTGCATGAAAATGACAATTTTTTGCGGCGTCTATATTTTCGCAAAAAATCCGCAAGAACTGTAGATACATATCTATTAACAGATGCTGTAGACTGTGGACTTACATGTATATGAGTCACTAAAACAACCGTGGGAGGTTAGTCGCTTAAAGCGCTGACGGATTTTTATATAAACCAAGAGGCTATGCGTTTTTTATTCAACTCGAAATGGACAAAACTGTCTTAGTTAGCTGTGTCTGCTTCATTTGAATACCTAGATGTTATGAGTCTACGGCTATTATTATAAATGTTTAATTCTCTCAGAGTGGAGACCTTCTTCAGACGTCTAAAGACGGGTTCCGCGCTGACAGGGTTATCGCTTGCTCCACCAAGCGCAAAACGTATCTACGGTCGCAAAAAAGCGCGCTTTGTCGCTGTACTTTTCAGGCCTATACTACTAGCAAACACAAAACATTTGTATAACATTTGTACAACTTCGGCCCAACGTCTTCGACGTTGGTCCAACATTGTACAAATGTTATGCAAATGTTTTGTGGTTACTGAGTAGACCTCCTTGGTGCAGGTATTCTATTCAGGCTGACGATTTATTTGATTGTTTTTGATAAG